>LUKR01000214.1:8465-22570 GCA_019395275.1 Puccinia brachypodii | reverse complement strand
AAGACGCCCAAGCCTAGTCCTATGCCACCAAGAGTTTGAGTTCCAGCAATAAATTAGCCCACACCTTTTGCCAAAAGTTTGACGTGCACTAGTATTACCCCCCCCCCCATAATACTAGTCTCTACCTACAACTCGACTCCCCAGTTGTGTCTCTACCTACAACTCAACGCCCCAGTCGTGAGGCAAAAAAAGCCGGGTACCACCCAGGGGTTCAGGTGGTCTCCACCTGGGAGGTCTTGGATATGGGGGTTGGGATTGGCTTGACCACCCGGACCCTAGCTTAACAAAGCTACTCAAACGGAGGGTCCGGGGGACCCCGCGTGGAGCGCTCTCCGTAGGAGAGGCTTATGAAATATCTCAAAAGGCTGGCAGGCACAGGAGGGATTTTCAACCTAAAATAGCCTTTTTTTTTTAATTAAAAAAAAACTACTGTATCTCTCAACAAGCCAAAAATACAGTACTCATGCGGATGGCAATGCACATCTTTACCCAGCTCTATGAATCCATAACCCCAACCCTTCCTGAAGTAACTCACTTTGCATTTTGGTGAGCTCCAGAAAGATAGTCCATTGGATTGAAAATCAATCCACAGATTTTCCAGTAATTAACACATGCTGCAAGATTGAAAACCATCAGCAACAAAGTGCATGCATACCACTAGTGTTGCCTCTTGAGAAAAAAATTTGCGGCCAGCCAAAGACTGGACATCACCCAAGATGCTAGCCATCAACCTCCGCAGAAGGTCATCTGGAAGCACTACAAAAATTATTGGATTGCATTGTGAAAATGCGCGGTAACATTGCATGTGACATGCAATGTTACCTCACATTTTCACAATGCAATCCAACACTTTTTGTAGTGAAGGCTTGCCGGTGTTGCCGGAAATCTTCCACCCAAAGCAACTGGTGTCAAGGCAACTCAATGCAGGACCCCACCTGTATTTATTGAACTCAACGTTGCACAGAAGATCCTGGATCTAGACAACAATGTGCTACTCTGGAAGAGGCCATTAGGCCAATGGCCCCTGTCTGGTTTCTGCCAATCCACAATGTCAACAGCCTGGAGCCATTCAAAATTTATGTGATACCATTTCTCAGCGTTGGCTCAAGATTGAACAATGAGATAAAACTGAAAACAACACTTACTTCCCTTGATATCAAGTTGTTCAACTGTTCACTACCTTATTTAGTTTTTTTTTTACTAATTTCACAAGCTCGTTGAGAAGCTCTGTTGTTGAATGCAAGCCGCTTGAAGGCCATTTAGAACAATGGTTTACCAATCTGTCATTGTTATTTTTCAGGAGCCCCAAAACAAATTTCTTTGGACTGAGTGCATGGGTCACTGCAAGAGAAAATGGATCAACTGTGTGCAGTTGACATGTGATCACTTGATTCACACCACAGCTCTCTCTTGAGTCACACTCAAGTCTCACTTGCCTCACAGTGGTGTGTCTCCAAGCCATGGTCCCAATTGTACTGGCCTGAGCCACCTGCATGTAAATACATACATGCTGAACTGCACACCACTGAACACAGCACAAGGGTAATCAGTGGATGTTATACGCGCCCCATTGACCAGCAGGAATCCCCCCTGGTCAATGGGACCAAATCATCAAACCAACAAGGAAGAATCCCTCCCGGTTGGTGAGGCTACACAAGCTCACAAACCAAAATCTCACCAACCAGGGGGGATTGCTCTTGGTCTGTGAGGAATACAGTACAACCAATTGACCAGGAGGGATTCCTCCTGGTCAATGAGACATCACTGCACCAATGTATGCCTTTCCAACCGGGACAGATTCCTCCTGGTTGGTGGGTTATACAGTCCCCAAGTCTATAAATTAGGAGACAAATTTCTTGGCTGTTTGAAAGACTTGAAAAAGTTTTGGAGGTTGGATGAAGATGGCGAGAACCATACGGTGGCTAGGATCTTATACTCTAGTCAAATAGTACCAAACAATCTCTTGTACATCTTGTTAACTGCTCAAATAGAGAATAGAAAGGATCATTGGGTTGCTTTACTATGTGGTAAATATTATTATTTTTTTGGGGGCTACTTTGCACGTCGAGGTAATCTTAATCAACCAAGCTAACTGTTTTATTTATCTTTCTACTCGTTTCTTAGCTGATCTGATAGCTTCTCTTACTTGGCCACTCAATATTGCTGCCAAATTGAAATAAGCTGCTGATATTGAGAATGAGGAAGAACGTATACAAGCCACAAATATTGATTTTTCAAGTCTGGTCAACAGCCAACTATCTTACAAGCATGACATTGTCTGAACTGGTGCAATGGGTCCTATCTTCAGATTGATAGTCCTGGTGATCCAAAAACATAAGAAGTAAACCTAGCCAAGCTAAGCATGTATGCGTCCAATCACATTGAAGCAATGAAATAATCCGTGTTTTCCTTATGGGGTTAGCAAACAGACAGAAAGGGATGAGAATGTAATCTCACTGGTTCTACATATCATTCGCAACTTACTTTCTCTTTGTAATAAGCCAGAGGCTGGGGCTGGGATTGAAGAATCACATCATCAGTCCGACTTCATTCTACAACTATCCAAATTTGGAATATTTGATTTGTTGATCCACATGAGCCACAGATCAAATTGATTTGACGAGTTTGGCCAATGGAACATGATCGTGCTGGACATATAGGATCTGATGCTTTGAGGTGTGGATAGTGAAGATCTGATCAATGCCAAAGTGTATGTGGGGACCCGATCTCAACTGTCAAAGCATCTGATAAGAAACTTGAAAGTCTTCTGTTGGATGAAGAGAAGGCTTGGAAAGCAAAAGCTTGGAAGAGTACAACTTGTCACTCTTGTTTTGGAACTACACTCAGTGTTCAGACTGTCAGTCCGTTACCCCTTCTTCAATGATCCCTTCAAACGTCAGGCTGATCCAGGTGTGGTTTTATTTTTGTAACAAAAAACTCAGGGCCAAAGAAAATTCAATCTGCACAGTCAGACTGCTATTACTACTCCGGTTGGGTGGGAGAGGCATACACCAGTGAAGTGATTCCCCATTGACCGGGAGGAATCCCTCCTGGTCAATAGGGTTGTAATCTTGGTTGGTGAGGTTTTGTAACCTTACCAACCTGGAGGCATCTCTCCTGGTTGGTGAGGTGGTGTAGCCTCACTGACCAAAAGATTCCTCCATGTTGGTGCAAAAATTTGGTCCCACTTACCAGGAGGGATCTCTTGTGGTTGGTGAGGTTATAAACCCTTTTTCCTGGTTGAAGGGACTGTATAACCCACCAACCAGGAGGAATCTGTCCCGGCCAGAAAGGCATACATTGATGCAGTGATGTCTCATTGACCAGGAGGAATCCCTCCTGGTCAATGGGGTTGTATAACCTCGCCGACCAGTGGCAGGAGGAATCCCTCATGGTTGGTGGGGAAATGGGTTGTATGCAATTCCCTTCTGCTTGGTGAGGCGTGGTCAGCTTACCCACCTGGAGGGATTCCTCCTGGTCAGTGAGGTTGGGTAGCCTGACCAACCAAGAGGGATCACACCTGGTTGATGATGAGGTTGTACATGAGCAGAAGGTTGGGCAGGTGAGGTTAATGAGAGGCTGAGCAAGAAATGTCCAGTGGTCTTGACTCAGGGGTAAGTACATAGCACCACCCCAATTGGAAGGGGCATGGTGTACCACCTGGTGAGATCTGTTGTAAAGGGCATGGCACACCACTCAGTTTAAGAAAAGAAAGAACTAGAGCATCACTCAAGTGTGCCGCATGTCAACTGCACACAGTTGATCCATTTTTTTTTTTGCAGTGGGTGTTGATGTATTCACAGATATCAATAATTCAGACATGTTCAGGGATTGGTTCTTCCGCTAAATTAGAGATTGCTTGTTGGGATGAATGAATTGTGTCCATCAAGGCTTGGCGGTGACTGATGTTTTTGTAAGAGGCGTGTAAGACAAGAACCTCAAACAAATGATACTCTTGGAAAATCGGAGTTGTCTACGGAAAAATTTGCTCATGGATGTTGAGTTTGGATCTTCAGATTTTCACTCTTGTGAATCTCGGATTTACAAGGCATGGAGCTCGCGCATCCTTGGTTTATAGTTTTCATAATTTTTGTCATTTTACTGATTTTAAATAAAATGTAGAGCGTGAATGGTTTCCCTTGAGGGGATGAGACCGGGCGCACAAAAAGAAAGAGGAGATGCCAAAGTACCATCCCTCTCTGAGGCGGGTCTGTAAGCGTCCAGACGGAGGAGTACTAGTGGGGGGCAATAAAAACCCACCAGCCAAATGCACTTCCTGTGCCTGCCAGGAATTTGACCTCTTGCGCAAGTCCACCCCGCGGGTCGGCGCTTTGCGCCCCCGCAAGTTAGACCCGGACCGACCCCCGGGTTCCTGCCCTACCTACGGGTCCGGGCTAGCACGGGGGAAGCCAAGCAAGCACCCGAGGGGTCGATACCCCCCCGTGTGTCACGATCGGGATTTTTTCGAAATAGCGAGAAACAAATACTAGAAAATATTTCGACCAGGGAACCGAAAAACAAAAGAAAGCCGCAGGTGTCGTAGCGGGTATCGATCATGGCCGACCGTGCTTCAGGTTCGATGGATTCATCCAAAATCGCGCAGAAAACCTTTGAGCTCGAAAACCGTATACAGGTACATATCGACGTATTCACAGACTGTTTCAAAAATAAAATTAAACTGATTCTCGCACCTCTCTTCCTTCGAAAAATCCAGCACTTGGAACAGGACAAGGTGTTCAAATACAATGCCGAGGAACAAAAAGCGATTCAGAAGGAAGCAAAATGGAAGAAAGATCCACATTACTTCAAAAAAGTTAGAGTCTCCGGCGTGGCTTTAATTAAGATGGTATGTAAAAGAACCTCATCGAGAAGAGTTAAAAGATGCCATGAATATGATTTATTTCTCATTAGATATCTTTAACCTTACCAGTTTTTTCAAAAAATTCTTTGTAAATTATGCAGGTCATGCATGCTCGATCGGGGGGACAATACGAAATCATGGGACTTATGCAGGCGAGTGGTCTTTCGAACAACAGCACGGCTTATGATATCTCTCGTGATTTGGGTAAAAAAAAAATCCCAAAGTAGTTAATCTATCTCCTTTGTTATAATCATAGGGGAAGATCGATGGGGACACTTTCGTCGTGATGGATTCGTTTGCATTGCCCGTTCAAGGAACAGAAACTCGAGTGAATGCGGCAAGTGAAGCCAATGAATATATGGTCGAGTTCCTCGAAAGGTCCAAAAATGTACGCGGATATCCCCACAAAGACACCTTTTCACTGGTCATTATCACGAAAGTACAACATTCGGATAAGTCTCAAAGGAAGCTGACGACGCGTTCTTTTGATGGAACTTTCATGTACTCCTATCAGGTCGGCCGATTAGAGAATGTCGTCGGCTGGTATCACTCTCACCCTGGCTATGGTTGTTGGCTATCCGGAATTGATGTCAGCACTCAACTGACCAACCAAACATACACAGACCCATTCGTGGCGATCGTGGTTAGTAAAATTTTTAACTAGGACCTCCCCATTTATCCAGGGGTCTGCATTTTTGTTAAAAAATACCCCCTCGTGTAGATCGACCCCAATCGAACAATCTCAGCAGGGAGAGTTGACATCGGCGCCTTCCGTACATTCCCCGAAGGATATACTCATTCAGCCGGCAAGAACAAGGACGATGAATACCAATCAATCCCGTTGTCGAAGATTGAAGACTTCGGGGCACATGCCAACTCTTATTACGCGTTGGAAATCGAACATTTCAAATCTAGCTCAGATTCCAAAATCTTAGACCTCTTGTGGGAAAAGTATTGGGTCATGACTCTCAGTCAAAACACATGGCTTTCAGTTGAGTGTTTTTTTAAAAAAAAACATTCCCAACGATGTCAGGTGATCCCTATTCGTTGTGCCCCACTACTACTAACACCAACCTGGTTCTTTCGGAACACGATAGAATCGGGTATATACGACGAGTCAAATCCAAGAGATGACAGACAAACTAGCGAAATCAACCAACTCGTTATTGAGCAACAACAACAAGCGAAGTACGCTGAAGACGTTGATACCCAACAAGTTACGAACTACGATCGAGAATGAGAATAATCATGCTAGCAATAACAATCATTCCGAAAACTCGGCTCAGAATCATCAACACCAACTGTTCCATGACGTCTTGAAAGACGTCGAGAAATTGGAAGTCGAGCACCTCTGTGGAATGTTTGGTCAGACCATCAAGTTGAGTTCTCTCTATTTGACAGGCAGTCATATAGTCTCTCTCTTTTTGTCCTGTCACTAATCACGTTCTTCCTCACCTCGTCATCCTTCCAATTGTTACAATAACAATCATAAAAGACATGTCTTGTTTAACAATAATGCACAGAAGTCTAAACTTGAGTTCCCTGCGTAACAATGAACCAGACCTGTATTATTATGATTTGATTTCTTCATTTTTGCGGACGATCATCACAAAATAAAAAATGATCAAAAAAATGATCCAGATCTCAGTCCATGTATAACATGAATATGTGATTTTACTTCAAGTATATGCAATGCTTCAAGGACATGTCCCTCCTGACTGTATGGTGGGTTCTCCTGGACAATGGGTATGCCCCTGGGTGATTTTCTGTGAAAAAAATGTTGTCATTTTTGAGTAATTTCTCTACCTAATAAGTTGCAAGGAAAAACATAATTGACTTTATCAAGTATAGCTATAGACATTGTATCAAGGAGAAGAGATCTTTATTCTTGTCATCCAGAGAGATCTCCATGCCCCGATACCAACTGTATGAGAGGATTTACTCTGGCGAGTTGAGCTGAAACTATACCAACCTACAACACAACATGTTGCTCTGAACAAAAGTTAATCTATGATCTTGAGGAGACATGAGCATTGCCAGTCTTAAAAGAATGGTGTAAGACGCGTACAATCAACTAAACGCATTGTTGAGGGGAAAATTGAAATTGCGAGCCAAATTGCGATATCTGGAGTTAACGAGAGCAATGAAAGGGAATTGGAAGATAAATAGTCTGTTTAATCTGTAGGCGTTGTTTGTATTTTTGAAACGAAAAGAAAAACCTGCGCTTCCAGCACCCATCTTATTCTGTGTAGATTTGCGTCTGACGTTGTGTAAATATTAAAGGTAAAACACCCATGTAGTAAACTTTCCTTTTTGGTATATTCACTGAATTCACACACAACATCACACCGGAAATCCTTTGATAGCAAGCAAGTAATGAAGGTTTATTCATGATTGCAAAAGCTGGTGCGAGGGGAGACAACTGATAAAGAAGCGATCACCAAGTAACGAAAGAATATTTCCAGAGCAATTGAAGATGAAAACAAATACTTCGAGAGAGAGACATGAAAACATTAATCTGGTATATCAATTACATTAGAGTATCGCAATCTTCTACTCAGCTCACTATTACTGATGAGGAAAACTTATTATTGAGAGATTAAGTACTAGACTAAGAGTAGAGAAGAAAGGGCTTTAGGGTCCGCAAGTGAGTAAACGTTGTCAATGAAAAAAATACCCTTTTCCTCAAAAAAAAGTTTTTTGCGACGCCCGAAAGGTGAAGTGAATTCGAGATATTATGTTAGAATCTGAATGAAGTTATCGAATGTGTATCGGAGTTGTTTCCAATTCTTTTTCTTTTGAGAATTTCAGAAGTCCGAAGCTGGGCACATTGGGTTGAAGTTGAAAGGATGCATAACACCAGAAGCTTCACTGGCGATTGGGCTTGAAACGGTTGAGTAGGTTGATGAAGTGCTAGGGCTATGGCGAGACAGTTTGGTGCATTTTATCCTAGCTCCTCCCAGACTGATATCCTTGGAGTTGATCATTTCAATTGCTTTGTGATACTCTTTGATGCAGTCAAACGTTAAGGTACCATGACCTAAGCTCATCCCGTTCTGGCTGCTGACGTTCAGAAACGCGGACTTCAAGTTATTCAATCCCTGTCGAATGAAGAATCTGAACAGATCGTCCGAGTCGATGCAAGCCACTGGTGATAAATTGGAAACTAAGAGTGTCCATTGTGAATACGTCTTATCCGAAACCAATGGTGCAGCAAAGTTCATGTGGTCGGGAAGAGAGGTCTCGAAAAGAACCGAGGCACTTATTTCTGGGGATTCTCCACCAGAATCGTAGGAGGAGGATGGGGTGAACGGGAATACGCTCTCCCTATCACTTTCAGGAGACTTCCTAGAGGAATCCACGGGCGAAACGAATTGGAAGGGTGGGTTTAGTGGGAGTAAAGTGTTCGGACTGGTCTTGAGAACCTTGCCGGTCTTGCCGGTACGTGAAGCTGGCAAACTTGGAGACTTTCTAACACTAAAATATTTCTCTCGCTCTTCGGACTTTCGAGAAGCCTGTGGCCTGGCGCTCGAGTCATGATGTGAAGGACGCGCTGCTTTCGCTGTCAAATTGCCATCAAAGGGCACCGTAGGTCCACCACTGCGTTGGATGAATGCGTAACTAATGTGTAGCTCATATCCCTCAACCCGTTTTCCGTGAAAATTTTCGACTACACGACATGCCTCTTCTGGTGTGGCCATGTCAACAAATGCCCGGCGCCTTGGAAAGTAATTGCAAAAGAAAGAAAAAATTGTCAGACTTCTTGTAGCCGGCGTCCTCGTTAGTTTGTTTCGAGATGAGTCGAAAATAGGTTAGATGCATACCTGCCTGCATTATCCAACGTGGCAAGGACACAAACGTGCTTCACGTCGCCACTTCCCTGGATAATTGCTTTCAAGCTCTCATTGGTCATATCTAAGCTGAGATTAAGGACATAGAGATTACAGTTCTTGCGGGAGCTGGCTACCACCATGCCCGCCTTGAGAGCCTCGCCAAGTTTGTCTTGGGGTAAATGAAGGGTCGCTTGCTTGTGCGGGTAGTACCCAACGTTACCGTCGCATCGAGTTGCAGAGCGAGCACTGGCAGCCTTTTCGCTTCCATCTCGTGGGGTTCCACCACCAAGTGGGCGCCAGTTGAACGAATGTGACGGCGTTGAAAAGTTGTTCGTGTTTGGCACTGAGGGTTGTAACTTACTGAAAAATTCACACAAGGTATCATGAGCTTCTGTGCGCATGGAACAGGTTTCAAAACTGACAACAGTCACAAACATCTTGCATCCACCCAGCGAGAGGCCATCCATAGATGTTAAAACACACCGCGCAGTCTCGGCTCGTTGAAAGGAGATCATGAATTGCTGCTGCTCGCCTGGAGAACAAGACTGCAGCTGTTGAACCTCCGTAACCTCCCCTACCGCCGAGAAAAAGTTGTACAAAGTATCTCGAGAAACTACATTCAAATTCAAAGCATAAAACAGGAGAACAGTCAGTCAATAAAATATAATTCGAAAGAGAGGGTATGACGACATGAGGTGCTTACCACTTTTAGGTACATTGTTCACTTTGATGCGGGTGCCAAATCCATCGGACTGAAACTGCTGAGTCTTGTCCAGCATTCTTACAACAGTTTTGTTTTCTGGGTCGCGAGTTGATCGGGATTTTACCGAACAGATGGCAAGATCGCGGGAATGTTGGGTGGACTGGGTGGAGGTTTATCCTCAGAATGCTTTTAAAGCCGAGTAGAAAAATCAGTAGATATAAAAATATGACAGTGAAGCAAGCACCCGAGTGAGGGGGGATGCTGATCGACGCGATATAACGGGGTACGTTTTTGCCACTCCCACATCAGGGAATGTGCTGGGCAACTTGGCCGACTGAGCTTGAGCAGGGTGTAATGCGCCGGACGCTTAATTCTTAGGTACACCTGTTCACGCGCGTCCCACCTGTGTCTGAGGCCAGCCACCAATGTCATGAGCAGACACGACTGTCTTGACAGGACCAAGTTGCACTACCCCTATTAGCGTCTGTAACCGATGCGGAGTGAATCGGGATGCAGAATCCAACAGCTCTCCAGCCCCCAAGTGACTACCACTACCATCGGGAGTTCATAATTAATCGGGGAGAGGAACATGTAAATAGAACATTGTCCAAGAACCAAACACCCACAATTCACACTATTGGATAGTCCACCAAGCTTTGATTGCCAGACTATCCAATAGTGATATGCGACTCTCATCCCCTCTCACCGTCCCCATGAGCCCACACGAGATTTACACTTAGGATTGGAGAGAGAGTTTCCAATGGAGGTTTGACTTAGCAAACTCGGCCAACCCGTCGGGGTATTTTATCCATATCCCCCATCCCTAAGCCTAAGAGCATCCGCATCGGTCCCTTTAAGTCCCCGCGTTAAGAGGAGTTAACGGGAAACATGAGCGCATCTGTATCCGCTAACGACCCGCCAAACTAACGATTCGTTATAATTGGTGTTAAGTGTCCTCACATCTGGCGACACTTAACGCGCGTTAGTTACACACGGTAAGCCAATTCAGGGAGGGATTTCTTCCCTCGGCGACTCAACCCCGGTCAACTAACCAAACCAATGCGCTCATTGACCTCGGTAAGCCAACACGACTCGGACTGGTTGTCAAGTTAGCGAAAATTTAACCCAACCGATGCGGATGCTCTAACCATAAACCCAAAATATTCTCTAGGGTATTACTACCCAGGTGGAATTCGTCATCTCGTGTGGGCTCCTGGGGATTGGTGAGAGCAGATGAGGGCCAAATATCACTACTGGATAGTCTGGCAATCGAGGCCAGGTAGACTATCCAATAGTGGCAAACCTGGTTACACGGGTGTAACCGAAGCTGATCTTAAACCGTTGATGAAGCTTTAGTAATTACATAGCTTGAGTTTGCTCTGAGGTGATCCCCGCGGGCACGTTGGGGTTTTCGTTCATGATCCTGTTTTAAGTGCATCGCGAGAATACTTGGTGCGTAACGAGGGTAGATTGGGGTCTAATCAACCATCAGGCGTCAGCAGGCTCTGGAGTCGGGGTGATTGGGTCTGTAGCAGATCTATCAGCTTCGACTCCATGCAGATTCTTGGCCACCGTGTTCTTAGATCGGTGTACAAGCGACGAAGTAGCCAGGTCCGGACTCCGGCCCAACTCAATGAGCATCACTTGGCACAACTGAGGGGGGGGCGGCTCCGAAGGGGGCTTTGGGCTGTCACTCAAGAGGTTTGTGACAAGCTCGCCATCAGCGAGGTCTACAAAATATCACTCAAGATACGTACACATTTCTGTCTGTGTCTGCAGAGTAATCTAGAAATAATGTGTACCTACAAGAATGGATGTTCACCGAAGGACAAATCACGGGGCAGATTTGCCAAAGCGCTGAGCAAATTTCCACGCGCGCGAGATCGTGTTCACGCCGAATCACACGCCAGCCGGGTCGAATCAGGTTCTCATGCAGATTCGAACCTATCAATCATGTTTTTCATTTGTTACGCTTGGCCCCCGATGAGTCTGATCAACCGATTCAGATCGGTGAGTTATGGACAAAGCAGTAGATGTGCAAATATTTACTATGAACCTCACCATTGAATCCAAACCGATCATCGATTCGCGTAATATATGGTCATGGATAATATTGCACATGCGGAGTTGTCTGAGTCTTGACATTGGTGGGCAGAAAGATATAGAAAACTTGCGGAAGTGAAACACTTCAATTGAATGTTCTATGCGTCTAGCAAATAGGATGGGACGTCGACCAAAGGTTAGGGCCACTCTCGGTGCCGGTGGGAGAACCTATGGTATTTATTAACACCATCGCTACGCTTTGCCAGTGTTCCTTCACGCGCCTCATGCGTACTTGAAGGACTTAAATGAGCTTTCATAACTGTCCGGTGAAGACGTCCAGCCCGTTCATTCTCTTCCTGGAAGTTGATAAATATTGGGACGTGTCTTCCACCACTCCACAATATTTTACCATCACTTTCTCCCGGCTCGGCCAGCTGCGCCTTTCTAACCTACCAAGGCTACGCCTTTAGAGCTTGCCTCAACGTTTCGCGACTTTTTCAGATTTTCAACTCGCCACATTATAACCCCTCCTCCCGTTGGATCAGTCTTGAACAGACTTCTCCATAGCATCCATTTGGCTCGTGCAAACTTGAAGCTTTCCCAGCTCGGGGTGATTTCTATTTGGCTCGCAGGAACAAGAAGTAATCGTCCAGCTGCGAGTGAAGAACCGCGCGATAATTTTTTATACCCCTCCAGACCTCATACGTCATGCAAGACACAGCAGCAGATAGCAAGACATCGGTTTCAGAGAAGGATGTAGGAGGCGCCATGAGCGTTCCCCCAGCCCCACTCGCACCACTCGACCCCGAATCTGCTCGGTTGGCAGAATCGTCGGCCAAACTTGACAATCCGTTGGGAGGGTTCACTATTGAGGAGTTATCTCAACAAGCAGAGCAGTTTTGTCAGACCAATGGCTTGGAAGACCATGGTAAGGTTTCTCATTGGACTTGCCCATCCAATTGTAAGGAAGCGCTGTCCAGTGTGATCATTAATTGTTTGAACAACCAATTGACCAACAGTCGAAATATTCAAGAGAGGCGCTATCTTAGCAGCAGATCAGCAAAATCTGGACAGAGTTCCCGACCTCACAGAGGACGAAAGGCGTTTCATTGAGTACGAAACGACTCACCGGTGGAAACAACCGTTTCTCATGTGAGCATTTTGGCTAATCGTTATGTCCTAGACCCTCGTCCCATGCTAAAGGTGCCGGCACGCATTCCCCGTCGATTCAGGTACTACATTGCTGTTTTATCTTCGATGGCAGCAATCGTACAAGGAATGGATGAAGTGAGATTGAGATTTAACTAGGCTATCTTCCACTTTACCGTGTCAGATGCTCACAGGTTTTTCCAACGCCCCATTACAGGCTGTCGTCAACGGGGCTCAAATCTTTTACTACGATCGGTTTGGCATCCAATCCGATGGAACCAACAAGACCGCCTTGATACAAGGGCTCGTTAATAGTGCCCCTTATCTTTGCTGCGTGAGTACACTGTTGCATTCTTCACACATGAGCCAGAGAACTCGCTCCAACCCCTGTCTTCCCATCCTGTGAATTTCGCGTTGCCAGGCCTTGTTTGCTTGCTGGATCACGGATCCCTGTAACCGTTGGTTGGGAAGGCGAGGGGTGATCTTTTGGTCTTGCTTCATCGCCGGCGCCGCCTCGATTTGGGAAGCATTCACGTATTCCTGGCCACAATTATTTGTTGCGAGATTGGCTCTAGGGCTGGGTATTGGTCCCAAGGTTCGCTTCATTCCTTTCAAAACCAAATCCATAGCGGATGGCAGAACTGACCCCTCCGATGTTTGCGCCCCATGTACAGTCCGCGACGGCTCCCATCTATACAGGTAAGAAAATCCCCCAATCGTTCTACATTCTCCCCGGCGCAGGAGAGTACAATCTGATGCAAAAAATTTCGAATCATAAGCCGAGTGTGCACCGGCCCCAATTCGAGGTGCTTTGGTTATGCAATGGCAAATGGTTCGTTTTTAACTTCAAATAAAATTGGAAGGTTCGAATTCTAACAATATTTCTATCTGACGTCAACGCAATCCCGACGAATCAACTCTACTTGGACCTTCAGTGGACTGTACGAATATTCTATTTTGGATTCTGCCTCTACAGATCGCAAGTCACTAATGTATATTCTTACCCAGGCCTTCGGCATTGCTCTTGGGGACGTGGTCAGCGTGATCTTCGTTGACATTGAGCCCGACTTGGCTTGGAGGTATGAATTCTATGTTTCCAGTCAAACCGAAGTGCGGTCGGGAGCTGATTTCGAATTTCAATTGCCAGATTGATGCTTGGCTCTACCGTAGTTGCTCCAATTTTCGT
This sequence comes from Puccinia brachypodii, assembly GCA_019395275.1. Classification (NCBI taxonomy): domain Eukaryota; kingdom Fungi; phylum Basidiomycota; class Pucciniomycetes; order Pucciniales; family Pucciniaceae; genus Puccinia; species Puccinia brachypodii. The sequence continues at coordinate 8,795 of LUKR01000214.1, read as the reverse complement.
GTGTGCGATGATCTACTTCGCCCCTGAATCACCCAGGTGGTACATGTCGAAGGGTCGCGTAGCCGACGCGTTTGAATCCATGAGGAGGCTGCGCTTCTGTGATTTACAAGCTAGTCGAGACTTATTCTACATTGCCAAACTGCTTGAGATAGAGAACAAAACCATCGAAGGACGAAACTTGCTTACTGATATGTGGAGAGTACCCCGAGTCAGACGGGCAGCTCAAGCTTCTGGATTGGTCATGTTCATGCAGCAATTCTGTGGTGTCAATGTACGTGCGAATGAAAAACTTGGGCCCTATGTCGTCGCTAAATCATGTTTTCTTCCCCC
>LUKR01000213.1:4909-24742 GCA_019395275.1 Puccinia brachypodii | reverse complement strand
ATATGCTTTAGTCAGGTTGCTCCTGATTGGTAGCAGGCTGACATATATCTTCAAGAGAAAGCCGTTGGTATTAGATTGGATGGTTTTGACATCCTCAAGTGGTGGGAAGTACACAAGGAAAGATTCCCCACACTTGCCAAGCTGGCAAGGATGGTACTTATGGTTCCAGCAACATTGATTGTGTCTCAATTGGCCTTCTCAACTAGTGGCTGGGTTCTTGGCAATTTTTGAAGCCAAATGTCTCTGATAATGCTTGAGGCCCTTGTGTGTGGACAAGACTGGATCTGTACTGAGGAAAAGTGGGACAAGGAAGAGGAGGATGAGGATGCCCATTATATTGAGGTAGTGGAATGAATATGTTTTTTTTTGTCATTTTTTCTCTCATCTCTCTTCTAAAGCCTAAAACTACATACACAAGTACATACACAAGTTTGACTGAGTAAGAATAAAGTAGGAATGGAAATAACTTGGCAGTTGGCTCTGAAATCAAACACTAATTTCATTTGTGATTAGTGTATTAAGGGGCCAGTTAGGTGCCTGGCAAGATGTCAAGGGACCAGTCAGGTGCCTGGCTCAGCTGCATTGGACCCCTCCTGTGTTTGACTCCCCTTCTTGAGTGTAATGTTTTTTACAAATTTAGATCATCTTGAAACAAACTGAAACAAACTGCAATCCCAAAAAGAAAATAAAAGCCTTGCAGCGTCAACCCAAGTCCTGACCCAGTCCAACCCAAACCCAATTCATTTTTGATAGATTTGGGTTTGGGCAGCATTTTTCACAATACAACCCAACCTGCCCAACCCACATTTCTTATTGGGTTGGGTTTGGGCACTGTTTTTTGACCCAAGCCCAACCTGTTTGCCACCTGATTCCCTAGAGCCAGGATGGCAGGCTCACCGGGTTAACACCACCCCTTAAATTACTGCCTGTAGTTCAAATCTGTGCAAATCCCCTGTGTTCTAGTAATAAATTTTTTGCAGTATTCTTGTATTCCCTGTGGTGAAGGGGCTATTTGTACTCATTGACTTGTGGATTGTCACAGGACAGCCCAGGAATCTGGCAAGCAAGCTCGAACCCAAAAAGGTCACAAGAACAGGATGAAATGTCCTGATCTTCTCATGGGTCTTATACATCACAGTACCCCATTATGGGACAGTATCCCGGGGGGGAAGACACTGCATCCCAAAGTGTAGTTGAAAGGCCACACTCCAGTCCGGTACAAGGAACCCCAAGAGGTTGAATGGCCTCTCTAAGCCAGTGGAATTGGAAATCCCCTGTTCAATCATTCAGAGACAAGAGGAAGCCTTGTCTCCAACACGGATTGAACCCATGACCTGATTATACTGTTCTTCTGTCACAGGACAGCCCAGGAATCTGGCAAGCAAGTTTGAACCCAAAAAGGTTACAAGAACAGGATGAAATGTCCTGATCTTTTCCTGGGTCTTATACATCACACTACCCCATTGTGTGACATGGATCTAGGAATGTTATTTTTATTTTGTTTGAGTAAAAAAAAGATGGTTGTTTCCCTTCCCTACATTTGGAAGAGTAGACCATGGTGAAGGAACCCTCCATGTAGGGTACAAAATATGTGAAAAAAATTGTCCTGGGAAGAGTAGAACAGGGAGAAAGGTTGAGCTATGGTGTTGGATTTCTACAGCAGTCCTAAGTAAAAAGCATACAGAATGCTTTGATCAGTTCACGGCCAAGCAGGTTGTGCAACTGATGAGGAAACACAATATGGTTGGTGTGCCACATCCTTTATATATACTTGGTTTTCTATAGGATAGTATGTGAATAAAGTAGATATAAAGTAGAAAATAAAGGTTAAAACTTAGAAAAGCAAACAAAACTAGATTACAGTGACCCCTCAATGTAAGCATAGGAATCTGGTCCACCATTTTTTGTTACTGCAAATTTTGCAGATTTTATGCATAATGACTAAAGCATAAAAATTTGGGGTCAGAAACCTGAAACATGCTTATATAGGACAGGAAAAGTATGTGAAATGGGGTCAGATGAGGCTCAACTGTAAGCATAGGATTTTGAAGAATCTCAGGAATTCTCCCTATACTAATATAGGCTGTCCTATGTAAGCATATGCTTACTTCTATAAGAAGCATACCGCGATGTAAGCATAATAAATCTGTCCACCATCCTTATGCTTATAAGGAGGGGTCACTGTATGTTTTTTCCTTGTGAAAAGTCCACAGCGTTGTGATCCCATAAACCTTACACTAAGATGATGACGTCTTTAGGGGGGTAGCAATGCATTTTTTCATCATGTCACTTTTTCTTCATGGTGAGGCAGAGTCGTAAAAGGAGAGCTGATCATTAAGGGGGGCTTGAATTCTTTCCATGAAGGGCACCGTGACATTTTTCCTCAATGATAGTAAGATGAACCCCCAAAGTCTCAAGTTGGTTTACAACTTAGTGAATCAAACCTAAGGAAAAATGGAATTTTTTCTCCCCCTCACCCCATGACTGGAATTCTTTGACTCATCTTTGGTCCTACGCAAGTACCGACTTTGGCAATTTAGTATTTCTTCGGCAAGATAAATTGGCGAAAACCAGTGACCAGCTATGTCTGCAGCTATTAGAGACCCGGTAGGTGCTGAATTCGGCAGGATTTTGAGGGCGGTTCCATGGTGGAGGAGCTGGCCGTACATGTCATATGGGACACTCTTTACTGAAACTGCAGTGTGGACGCTGTTAGAATGGGTTGATGATTGAGGCGCAACCTTTATCCAGCAAGTTGACATTCCGACTAGCTTGTGCTCGTCGCCGTTTTAACGTCGGCTCTTGGATTAAACAGCAACAAGAAAACATGGAGTTGAGGCTCTCATCCGTTCCCTGATAGTGACAAGTTTCGCGGCTTGCCAAAACAATCAAGCAGACTCTTCACGCTGCTGCCGCACCTGGTGACGGGTTCGTTGATGAGAGCGATGTCGTCCAGGCTAAATGTTTTTGTTATCGGAGAGGTTTCACGGACTCCGCTTAGCTGGTTGAGGTGAGTTAAAAAAGCATCAAAACGACAGATCCTTCGGTGAGTTGACCTCCGTAGTCAGGCAGGTAGTTAAGTCTCATTGACGGTGGATCAGAATTTGCAGTCTCACTTGATTGCACCTGGGCTCGTGACGATACCACCGATGATTTCTTGATAGCCAAGTGTCGGTGCACCATCCCTAGACCCACATTCCTTCCATGTTCATCCTCCATCCCACTTCTATTCGCATCCAATACATCTCTTTTCAGTCATTCTTTACTCGTCAGCAGATCCGAGAAATTTACCTGCTAGCCCCCTTATCAAACTATCAGAACCTTGATAACATCACATACTCACTCGTTAAACTTTAATTTATGCCCCTTCCTTTTGTGACTTTCGGTGGCAGTTAAACTATTCGTCTCTTTGATTCTCTATATTATATTCCAAAAAAATTGACCAAAAGAAGAGATACTAAGTCTGGCGACCCAGGCGAATCGACCCCTATTCGCGATTATCGCCTCTCTGGTTTCCCCGTACGAAATTCGACATACCCAAAGGGATGAAGTCATGGAGAGGGCTTTGCCTTCTTCTTTTTATAAGGAATTGTCAAGCTGCTTTTTTTCGCCTTTCATCGGGAACAGCTCCCACCGCAGACATCCTCAAAGGAACAGCAGCGACGACTCACCTCGACGTGGCACCCCTTGTGCGGCCCCCCGCAGGAAACTTGAAGGATGGCCCACAAGCAGTGAAAGGGATGGACAGAGCTCCTACGTTGAGCATTCCAAAACCGCAGGAACCAATTGCCACCAAACCACCCCCAAAAAACATTGAAAACCATGGCGATGAAGGCTGCCCCCCCACTCGATATAAAAGAAGTCTGGTTATGCTCAGACGCCGTGGCTGTTTCGATCGTCTCGGAACAGGGCTACTCAAGGCATCGGATGGACTTGCGACTGCAGGCGCTGCATTGAAGCGTTTCGATAAACTACCTGCTGGGCAGAAACTGAATCTGATCAGGCAAAAAACGGCCACTGGAGCTAAACGTACTGCTTCTAGCGGTGTCAAATTGGGAGCCTTGCCGTTTAAAGGGCTAGCCTTCTTAGGAAAACATACGTGGCGAGCGACGAAAGCGGTCGCACGTGGCACGAAGCGCGTGGTTAAAAAGACAGCAAGCGTGGCCGCTGACACCGCACTCATTGCGCTCTATCTCACTTACAAAGCTGGATCGGAAACGGTCAAGTTCATAGGTCGAATGGGCCTTCACGCGTGGAAATATTTCGGCAAGGGATTGTCGGCAACAGGAAGAGGATTACAAAAGGCTGGCAATCGCATGGAAACTCAATCAGCCAGACGGCTTACCAAAAAAGTCCCGCCTCCGCCCACGGAATCGACCCACGCACCACCCAGCTATGGAACCGGTCATGTACCCGGTCCCCCACCCGACTACGCAACCGGCCCACCACCCGCCTACGGAACCGGCCCGTGAAATCAACAGTGGAAATGAGCCGATTCGATGACTATACCGAACATGCCCCCGAGGCACTCATTATTTCCACACGTTGAATCACGATCCAATTTTGCCATCAAGGGTTGTGATGGACAACGTACGAGCACCTTCAAGGACAATTTAATTTGCAAGCGGACAATCAATCGACATGTTGTACAAACCGACCCAACACCTATCACTTCACTGCACTGAGAGCCCAAAATATCGGCAACATCAGCAAAGTTCGACTGCGTTAAAGTAGAGGCTTGTTTTGCATATGATATTTGTGATATACTATCTTAATCGTATCTCTTTACTAAAAAAAAATCTTCCTTCTTCTTGAATTTGATACAAAATTGGGATAGAGAAGCTGTGTTTTCTCAGCTACTTATTTTGCCATTTTGGATTGAAGAATGGACCACTATTTTCCGATACTGTTAGTATAAAAAAAGAAACCTTTGTTCATTTGATGAGCATTCATCAAGTCGAGCATTAAATCATTCTCTATACCCTCCATACAACTTGGTCATTTATTTTAAAGTTTTGAAACAGTTCACGTTGCCTCTTGGGGTGGCCAACATGGGAATCCACCGAGCGCATGGAAATGATTTATTATGATTTCCAAGTAGCTCTTGGCGTCTGAGTTGATGTAATCCATTCCTGAAAGAAAATAAAAAGGGGAATCACCCAGTGTATGAGCAACTACAACTGCTTCATTGATAACTGTACATGTAAGACTCGGGTCAACTCTTAGAATCAAATCATTCACATGTAACCAGTTCAACCAATGTTAACAGCCACAGGCTTCGTGCATTTTTTCTCATTTATATTGTTAGTCTATGGGAGACTACCTGTTCCGGATCCATCTGCGGCGTTCATAACTCTTAAGTCCATACCACTTTCACATTGCTTAGTTTACAACAAGGGGAAAAATAATAGTAGTAGAAAATTCAAGTGATGGCATGTTTCAAGAAGGAAAGCAACAGCCAGATCAGTCTATTATCTAATGACATAAGAGGCAGGTAACATCGATATAATCCAGACAAACGCGGTACCAGATGAGTGATTGCAAGGTTTGACTGGAGGTTGAAATGATTTACAGATCATTTACGAATAGACGAGTGAAAAATAAGTGACTTCTATATATCAATTCGGGACTTCATTCAACTCGGTGTTATCAACTGCAATACTCTTTGTACAGTTACTCGTTTTATCTACACACATACAAGTGTTTTAGATGGGATAAGATCAGTACTCTGCCAAGCAAGTAGCCATGGGATTCGAGATGCGAGGTCAAACTCACATATTCCTACCAACCGCCGAGATAATTCGAACATATTATTCCTCAAAGAGATGATGATGAATTGAGCATTTTTCGTCTAGTTAGTTGAACACGTTGAACAAAATTGGTAAGCCTCTGTCTCAGCTCGCGGCTCTCTTGCAAACTTCCTAATATGGTAGCAGATAATCAAAACTCAACTCTGTCCTTGATATAGTTTCCGATGATGGAAACGTTTCTAAAGTCCAAAGCCTACAACACGGACGTTAGTGGTTGAAGGTGGGATAGGATGTGGTAATAATGATTGAAACTTACAGCATCAATTTCGTCCATGAAGTATAGAGGTGTAGGTTTGAATGCGTGCAGCGCGAAAACTAGAGCTAAAGAGCTCAACGTCTGTTTTTTTAGTGGGCGCGCGAATAACAAAGACTTAGTAATCTGTAGATAATGAGCCCCCTTGGTGTCTGAAGCGACATGAACATAAGTCTGAGTTTTTTTTTTTTTTTTGGTCCTTACCTTTTCACCGCCACTTAGATTTGATATGTTTTTCCAAGATTTTTTAGGTGGCATGACACTGAAAATGATCCCTTCGCTGAATGGGTCCAAACTGTCGACCAATTCCAGTTCGGCATTTCCTCCAAGTGTGATCATCTGGGAAACCGAGTTTTCAGTTTTGTCATGTTTCATACAACCAACAAGAGGTTAAAAGGATTTGCGTGCGCACTTGGTACATTTCTTTCAGTTTTCCACTGATGATTTGGAACCCCCACATGAACTCCTCCAGACGCTGTTGATTGAGATCTTCTAGCAATTGCTTAGCTTCATCACGTGCTCGTGTTGTCACTTCAAGATCAGCAGCTCGTGCCATGAACTCTGCCTCTCTCTGAGCATACTCTTTCAGAACGCCCAAATCGGGAGATGCTCGTTCCTGGTCCTCTATCGGTCCATGCATCAGTATCCTAGTTTAACTTGCTCAATTCTGAACTAATAAATACACGCACCTTCTAGTTTGGCTACTTCAGCCTTAGTCAACTCGGCATCGAAATCCTCAAAGTCTACCGCAGAGTACTGCTTTAAGACTTGAGCGGCTTCTCGTCGCTCTAGCTCTTCTTCATCATCTTCACTAAATTCGGAATGTATTAGCTTCACAAGCACACTAGAAAAAGACGGATCAGGATCGAGGCTTTTGAAAACAAAGGCAACTCACTCGTCTTCTATCACGTTCAATTTCAGACTCGCTTGTTTTTCATTCCAATGAGTGACGTTGGCGGCTGATTGGGCGAGCGCAGCTTCCACCTTTTCTCTCTGTTGTTTCAATTCAGTCTGTGGGTTGTAAGTAGCAAAGTAAAAGCTCATCAATTAATCAACCACAAAGGATAAACGCAAAATACTTACCTGTTTTAACTGAAAGACGTTCATGATCTTCAATTTTTCTTTCCGCCTCTCCTGGATATCTTGTAGGCGCTCCTTTTGGTCTTCTAGCGCCATTCGGGCTTGATCGACCGTATCTTTCATTGCTTCCGTCTCTGAGCTATTGCTATTGACTTTTTCTTCCAGCTCAGAAAGTTCGCTTTCCAGGACTTCCAGTTCAGCTATTGATTTCTTTAAAGTCTTCTCGTGCTTGCCTGTATCTCTTTCGGCTTTGGCCCTTCCCACCTCAGCCTTCGTCAGACGATTACTAGCATGTTCCACCATCGCTTTGAGGTCCTTCACTTTGGCTTGCTGAGTACGTAGCCTCACGCCTCCAACCTCAAGAATCTTCCCTTGTAAGTCTTTAATGCTCTGCTCAATCTTCCCAGTCTTCTGTCGAAGTTCTTCGAGTTCAACCTCCAGCTTCTCCATGACTGATTCTAGATGTTTGACTTCCGCATCATCATTTGACCCTGCCCGATCTTCCGAGCTTTGTCGAACATGAAAGAAAATAGACCCAATCAGGAACATATACATTGTGCTTATTCGAAAGAGAAGAAAGAAGCGGATGAGTGTCCTACCCAAGCTCCGAAATAGTTTTCTTTGCCTCCTCTTTCCTCTTTGTAGCCCCGCCAATATCCATCTCCAGTTTGGTGATTCGCATCTCTAATTGAGGCAGTTCAGATTGTAGCCGCCTCACCTCAGTCTGAATTTCAGATCGGTTGCCGCTATGCTGTGCGATATCGGCCTCGGCGAGTTCAGTATCTTTTTCGAGGCGAGCGACGACTTCCTCAGAGATTTCGGCGTCGTTGCTCGTCATCTTGGAGCTCATTAAACCGCGCGCAACTCGTGTGCCTCCACCAGACATCGTCCCAGAACTGTCGATCAGCTTTCCATCCAGTGTTACCACTCGCCATCGTTTTCCGGACCCGTTTCCGAACGCGATTCGGTTGGCCTGGGTAAGATCTTTGGCTACCAACGTATCACGAAGAACATGATAAAATGCAGCTTTGAACTTCGATTCTTTGGCTGTGACCAGGTCCACTAATCTCGGGGCACCTTCGGGTGTAGCAGGAGCAGTCGCGGGCGCGTTAGTTTTTAATGCGTCGAGACAAATGATAACGGCCCGGCCAGCATTGGTTTTCTTGAGATGTGCTAGACACTGTTGACCGGTATCAACGGTATCGCAGACCAGGTTATCGAGTTGAGGGCATGCGGTCGAGATCGCCACATCATACATATCATCTATCCGTCCTAGATCGCCCAGTCGGCCAAAGAAACCTGGGAGACGACCTTGCTTATGTAGCTTGGAAAGACTCTTGAGGACCTCGTTTTTCGATGAGTTTGTCGTACGCGCCGTTTTTGCCTCATCGGCTCTCTGTCGGGCCGTTGTGAGCTTGGTCCTTAACTTCGCTTCTTCATTATCCAGTTTCTGAAATGAAAGGTGTTTCGGCATTTCAGAAATGAATCACATTCAAGCGTTTACGTACAACCAAAAGAAGAAGAAGGAACACCAATACCTTAAGCTCCGTCGCAGCTCCATTGATGCCTTCCTGAAACTCCGCATGCTCTAGCTTCAATTGCTTCAATTCAGCTTTCTGAAAAATAGGAAGAATATCAGATGATCAGTTAGGTGGATTCCAGCTCTGGACAGCTTTTGAACTATACATGATTGTTAACTTACTTTGGCCTTGGTTTCCTCATCGATCCGGGTGACCGTTTCTTGGGCAGAGGCGAGGGCAGAGGTGAAATCGGTGGCCTTCTTCAAGAGAAGGTCCCTTTCACTGGTTGCTAAATCGAGCGCTGCCTTTTTACTAGTCACTTGAGCGGCCCATGGTGCTAGTTCGGCTTGCTTGACCTCGATTTGGTCGGTAAATACCTGAGTTTTATCTGGTTTGTGCAAAGATGAACTGGTTAGTGTCTGCGTGACTGGTATATACGTAGAGTATCGTCTAATTACCTTTCAAGGAATCACGTATCTGATCCAGCTCTACTTCTTCTTTCTCGATAAGTTTTTCCTTGGACTCTACTTCTACCTTGAGTGTCTCGATCTCCTCTTGTCCGTCCCGGATTGTCGCAGCAGCTTCTTTCAGAATGTGCTCATCCTGGATGAGAGAAAAAAACATTACTTTTGCGTTAGTAACGGTTTGAGACTACAAGTAGAAAATATGGTCAGACACGCAATGGCCTACCTCAGCAATGCTTTTCTTCAATTTTTTCTGTTTTGTTTTTGAATGCTTCATCTTTTCGGTGAGGGAGACTAGCTCTCGCTCTTTGCGACCCAGCTCTTTGACCAAGGCGTCCGTTTCAACCTCCACTTCCTTGTACTTCCCCTCCTCTTGTACCAACTCAACCCTTAACTCCTCGTTCTCTTTTAGGTCTCCCGCGTGGGATTCCTCATTTTCTTTAACCTTGTGATCAATTGCATTCATCGAGCTAGTTAGCTTTTCGAGATTGGTCTGTCCTGTATGGATGTAGAACTGCCAGAGGAGGTTTTGCTGCTGGACAAGGGTGTTCATTCGCTCAAGGTATTCATCAGCAACTTTCTTACGTGCCCCAAGGGCCACCTTTTCGCGCTCGACCAGCTTGACTCGTTCCAATTGCTGAGAGCGTTTATTGACAACCTCTTCTAAGGTTTGTTGGGTTTGTTCGATCGGCTCTTTGAAACGGTTGGTTCCAATGATATCTTCTAAATATTCCAAAAGGCCTTCATCGTGGGCTGTCGTGGCCTTCGGCTTCATTTGTGCAATCGATTCTACTTCGCCCTGTAAGATCAGAAATCGTTTGTGATCGAGGTCGATACCTTTTGCTTTCAACAAAGTTGTGACTTCTGCGAAATTGGAGAGTTTTCCGCTGGGAGATGCACAGATAATTAAAATAGTTGACAAACTGGGCAGGTGGGGAGAGTGGTGCTTACTCGATCGTATATTTAGACATATTATTCCGGGTAGCTATACGCGCTACGACAAGTTTAGAATTTGGCGTTACATTGAATTCATCGGGTCCATCCTGTTGTCAATTTTGCAGTAGATTAGTGGGAGAGGCAGCAAAATTAGATCTTAAGTTTGAGAAGAAACACTAACCAAATCGATTATGGTCTTGAACCACACTTCTACTGAGCAGCTCTCGAAGCCACCCGGGGGAGATGCTGATGAATTGTGAATTAATTCGGAGACTATACCCGATAGCGAGAAACAGAAGATTGGTCACTACCTAATTAGAAGCAAACCAAAAAACCTATGTGCTTACGTTTTCCCTGACGCATTTTGGTGGCTTTGAATCCAAACACGAATAATAAGGCGTCGATCGTATTGGATTTTCCCGAGCCGTTCGGACCCACGATCGCTGAAAATGACTAGAGAAGAAGTTCAGCTCGAGTTTGAAATTTGCGACCAGCACGTGTGGGTAGATTAGAGTATGGTCAAACCTTGTGAAATGGCCCAATCACTTGTCTACCTGCGTAGCTTTTGAAATTGACCAACACGATTCGGTCGATCACAAGCCGTGGTTCCCCCGCTCGATTTAAATCGTCTAGCGCTAGTTTCATTGGCGTTAGTGGTCTGCGTCTGATGGGAGGCGACTTGGGCGGTGTGACTGGATGTACGGGTGTTGGGACGACAGTGGCTGGTGTCGGAGGCGAATCATTTTCCTTATCCCGAGGTTCTGTTGAGTCGTCAGGCGAGTTTTCTTTGGACGCGACAGCGGGAGGTTCGTTTTCTTTATTCTCAGGGTCTGGCAGATCATTCTCAGCTTCTTCCTGTTCCTCATCCCGCCCAACAACATCATTCCCCTTTTCTTCATTTCTGTTGTGGGGAGCTTGATCTTCTTTTTCGCTTGCCTCCTGTTCCTCCTCCATTTGTTTTTGGTCTTTTTCCGTCTCGTCTGGTTCCTTCTCAGTTTCTTCTTGTTCTTGTTCTATTTCTTCCTCTTCCGCTTCTCTTCCTTCAGTATTATTTCCTTTATCCTCTTGATTGTTGGTATTATCATCTTGTTCTTCTTTTTCCTTGACAGCTACCTCTTCTTCATCCGATGGTGTTCTGGGTCTGGATCTACTCCTAGTTTGTGTTGATCGCCGCTGTCTTTTCGCTGGTTGTGTATGCTCAGAAGTTGAATTATTTCCAGTTGATTTCTTGGTTCTTTTCGTCGATTTCTCTTTGGTCTCTGTATCCTCGATGGTCGTTGATGGTTCCTGGGATCGGATCGATCTCGTTGAGCGTGAACGCGGCAGGGAAGCTGTTGATTTTGTTATTGTGCTCTTTTCTGGTGGTACTGTCTCGCTTGCTGGATCTGGGATTGCAGTCCTCGTTGACCGTCGAGTTGGTCTGGCCATCCTGCCTGCTCGATAGCTGCTGACTGGAACCTATTTATTTAATATTTAAATAATTCCCTCCGACATGCGCCGGCTCATTACCCCGCGCGATGGCAGCATGTCACAGGGTGTATACGACTCCGCGCAGAATCCCGGTTTCATTTTTCAAGCTTCATTTGAGATGAATCATCATTAAATCTCAATGTCCTAGTCAGTCCATTTTTCGCTTTTGATATCAGACTGTGGTAGCACCGCCATGTACATTGTAAAGAAGACCCCCGGGAAATCCCATATTTTCTGCACCTAATTTCTTAATAATTCTTTGTTTCTTAGAGATGACGTGACGAACAATCATACAAAATGGAAATGGAAGGGAAAAAAGTAAGAAACCTGATTATAAGCGAATAAGCTCGTATAATCTTCGCGAATTGTGTAAAGTGATGAATGGCTAAAATGATTTGAGTGTTCCACATGAGAAACCAATCCTTATATTAATTCTGATCTTGAAGGTCACCGGTGTCCGGTACCATACGAACGAGATAAAGCGTCACAAGATGCAATGGGCTTTCGAAACCGCTAGACAAAGCTTGTGTTAATCGAATAATATTTCGGCTCCTGGCGGGGTTCGCTGGCGCTTCATAATTCACATCAGTTGAGGATATGAGACTCAAAATTTTACTGAGACTGGTGTTGACTCGTCCAGAAGATCGACATCTACGTTCGAGTGAAATAGAATTCATCTCTGTAAATCGTGAGACCGGTTTCCTGTTCATCCCGGCTTTTGAAATTTTCTTGAAGAAAAGCTTCGATAGCTTAATGATTGGTATTGCCAATTTAGTGAGTTGGATTAGCGGTTCATGGACTAATTGAATCCTGTCTACGACGCCATAACGGTGGAGATGACTAGCTGGATTGACCATGCTGATGGCGTTGTGTAATTCATGATGGATTGCAAGTCCAGCACATCTCCCGTAATCTTCGCCGCGAGCTCCAATTCGGATCCTTGTAAGTGTTTGATAGTGTACCCGATCCAATCTATTGCGTCTTTGGTGACTTGGTGGTAAAAATATGTCTCGCCATTCTGAAATAAACTCGTTGTTGAGATCTTCATCAGTTCGATGTGCTCAGAGGCCGCATCAGAGACAGAGCAGATGTCTCCCAGTGTATGACTGAGCTGATTCTTGAGCTCAACGAGCCTATAAGCCTTGAATCGTTTCAGGTGCTAGTCATCGGCTCGGATTGAGGACGATAGGACTTCTGGACAGACGACGACGATGGCTGATCTGATCTGAGTCAAACTGTGATCGATTTCGGGTTGGATTTCCACCAAGCGCCTGAGTTTTGACTCTGGTTCTTGCCACAACTCATCCAGCAGTAGTGAGAGAGCAGAGAGTTGATGTTGCAAGAGAGGCAGAAGGTCAGAATGTAACCGATCGTAGAGGACTTCCTTCGACTCCGCGTTGACTTAGTCAACAGTGAGAGTCACTGTAGCTTCCTGAGTAAACGTCCGATCTGATTGATATTTGCGCTTAAGATTTCTGAAACCTTGGATAAGCCAATCTAGAGGAGAGTCAAGAGAGTCGATCAAAATGTTCTCATACAAAACGAAGACACTGGATTGAACAAATTAGACACACCTCCTAGGTGTCTATGGCGTGCATCGGAATCGTCCGACGCGTTACTCGGTAGCTCTGGCTCATTCATTTCTTTTCCTCAATCGCAGGCAGTGGTGCCCTTCTGTCCAGATTATCGTCGAGAAAGTGCGCACTCCAGTTCGAAGGGTCAGAAATGGTTGGATCCCTTTAGATTCTGCGAACATCAGCGAATGGAGCTGTCCAAGCGTATAAGTCACAGTGCGCTACGTCAGATCATCAAGCACTTGGAATATTTCGGCGAACTTGATCGACGAACAAAGCTTGTGGGGGCTCCACTGCCGGAGTCTTGGGCGAAAGTTATTATTGTAAAAGTGAACGGTAATGTCCATGAGCAGCTTCATGTTCATAACTGCACCCCAAAGATCCAGCTCGTAAATATTCCACAATGAGCTACACCGCGGCACAATCGACAACGTTACTATCACGTTGCAAGGGTTAATTCGATTGTGATAATTGGAATTGTTCTTCAGATGGTCGGCTGAATCTGGTGATTGCCAAGATTGTCATGAGCATTCTCTCCACCAGTTCCCTGGGGGGGGGGGCAGCATATAGGCTCGCCACATGGCAGCTCCTCGCCAACAATAACAAGCATCGGCATAACTCTTTTGGTGGTTTTGGTCGTGGCTTCGGTGGCGAATTGACTGGGCCTCTACCAACAACAACGGATCGACCAAGCATCTCAATAGCAGCAGAGCTTCATTAACTCAGGCCGTGGTAACTCTGCCAATGCTGGTGCAAAATGGTTATCTTGCACTGGCTGATGGTTTCGGTGGTGGCGGCTCCTCAGCGAGCAGCTCATCATCCTCATCCTCCTCCAGTACAATTAACCAAGTTGTCAACAATTTCGGCGCCGTAGATGGCTTCATCGGCGGCCAGATGGGACACGCGATCTAAACTGTGGCCACGGCTTCACAGAGCGCCAGCTCGTACATATTTCAGCAGCTTGCTACTAGTTTTCAATCGTGGCTAATTGTCAAACCTCGAGATCACATTGTATTCATAAGTGTCTAGAAGTGAAGCTAGACCCGTTTCATCTTCCTCCCCTCCCTTTTGCCATGTCATGTAGAATTCTGTCCAGCGATGCGTGTTCAACAAATTGATGCTCCCTCAATTGTTTCTGTTCTTTTTCTTTGGTCCGATCCGTCATGTCGATTAACATGACATTTGAATGGCTTGAGCCAATTTGCCCGTCACCAGAGATTTACTTCTTCTCCTGTAACTGACTTGCTGCATAAATCTTCCGGAAGAAGGCGAATATGTGCGATTCTTGATTTTATTTTGTCGTTATATAATGAGCCAAGGCTCTGGGGTCATGTACTGACTGATCTATAGGCGTGCTGGATGAATCTAAATATAGGAGAGACGCGTTTTTGGAGTGATATTCTCCCACCAGTGCTGGTCGTGCTAGTAGTCTTGGCGGCGGAGTTGGGTGTGACTGCGAAGAGTGTTGAGTTAGCATACAGCCTGCTTTTTTCTCCTCGAAGTCGCTGGGAAAGCTTTCGAGTTCGACCATCCACTCTACTCTCCTCGAACAACATGGAGTCGGGCTCGAGACGGCTGACCAGGAGCACTTACATCGGCGAACCCATCCCGACGAACCGCAAACGGAGGAGCAGCAGCACCGATTCTGAGAACGGCTGGAGTTGAGTGCCCTCCCTCTTGTGATCCTAGAAATCCGTAGATCGATGAGAAAGAAGGATGGCTGAGCATTTTAACATCCACAATAATTTATATATCCAGTACCACCGCCACCCCTCCTGCCGTTGGCGACCAAGTTCCTCATCACGAACACACAGGCACCCGCCGGGATATTGCCCACGCCGGTCCCATCAACCTCAGCCGACCCAATCTCAACCCAGATTGCCATTGCCCATCTCAAATGCCAACCCTCATCAAGCACTTCCGACCATCTGGATCGATCTGATACTACCCCCAACTTACCCGCAAGCTTCAGGATACTGTCAGACCACGAGCTGATCATCCCACCACCACCGAAGATTCGAGCTTCAATCGAGCAAAATGATAGCAGCTGTTCAGAATTCATCTCACTAGAGACCAAGTTCTTCACCCAGCGACATCGGCAATCTGAGATGATCGAGAAACGTTCCAAGAAACTAGAGAAGGAGAAATTGCTTCATGAGAGGTTCAAGCTCAAGAATCGGTTGGATTTATTGATGAATGGCTCAGGACCCGATTGGAAATCGGTTCGGACTCTAACTCTACGGAGGATCAAGGAAGACGAGTTGAGAGAACGATCCGCTGGGAATCTTCCTCCTCAATCTGATCATCTCCCTCGCGAGAGTGAATTCGAAAAAGTCGAAAGGATGAGACGGATCATGATCCATGAGACTGAACAAACTCTAAAGAGGTGGGTATCGTAATCAATATCTCAACTATCAACTACCTTTTCACTTATATTCTTGGCTTCTTTTTATTTGATCTGATTAGATACGACAAACTGCTTGATACACGGAAAGTCACCAAGCCCATGATATGCGTTCAATCATGCGAAACCAAACCCTCAACACCCTCAAAATCGCAACCCAAATCTGCCAAACCTCGACCCAGTCCCAAAGCATCCAAACGAAAACCAACTAACCAGACCTATACAGATCTAGACCATCCTCAGAATGGTAAACTAGCCGTCCCTCCACCACTTTCCAAGCTGAAGAAGAAACCAAGCTCTACCATCAAACATGAACCCCAACCCAATCACGCAAACCACAAATTGTTACAACAGCAACGGTCCAACGCCCCTCCATCAGCCTCGTCTTCAAGCCCGGTCACCCTACCTCAATCACCTCATGCTCCAACTCCTCAAACTCTCAAGACGGACGAGCCACCTCCACGATTACGAGAGTCGCTATACGACTCACAGTCGATCCGAAGGTTAGCGATGGATGATCATTTCGTCAACGGGCAGAAAAGAGTGGGTCGATCGACCTATGCACTCGGCTGTAAATTACCAGATATGAGCAAGATCCAGGTAGACTATCTGTCGAGATTACAGGCAATGGCTTCCGGACAACGGTCCTCATCGTGTTCGACCCCGTTCGATAGACCCGAAAGGATGATTCCGATCCAACAGGACCCGAGCTGCTTCAGGACGAGCCACCTATCCCAGCCGGGCGAGGATCAGGATGATAATAATACTGATAACAATGATTGGATCGAATTCAACCCAACCGTTAATGAAGAAAAGGAGATCATCTCTCATCAATCTGAGTTCGGTAATGGCTCGAAATTCTTTGATTTGGATGAAGAATTAGAGTTCCTCGAAGAGAATAAGCTGAAGGAGTTCCTGCAGATTCAGCTCGCAGAATGCCATATCGAAGATCTGTCTGAAAGCTCACTTCATCAGTTGATTAATGGTGGTAAATCGATTCGGAAATTGATAGAAGAAAGGATCTCTAGTCGGAAACAGTAATTTATGATTCTCTTTCCCTATGATATTATCGCTAGCCTCTTCCTTCTCTTTTCTACTCGATATAATATATTACACTGATTTGATTCAGCAGGATCAATCCCCTTTTCGGAAGAAGCTTTCTTTTTTCTAGAAAAATGTATACCTTGACCCGATCAAAAAGGAAGAACAATATGGGAGTGTTCAAAACGTATCTGTTCTTTATAAATATAAATATGAATATAAATAATCTAATGGATGATAGAACTCATGTATCCTCCAGAATATATCTTGTACAATACAACATGTTGGTCAATGGGATCATCATCATTCACTTGTCTCGTGTTTGTTTTCTTTATCTTATCTTCATGTAGTCACTCTCGATAATCCAGTTCCTGATTCCTTAACAAGCTTTTATAAAGTTATCCTTTATCTGATCGGACTTCACACTTGGATGGGGGCGGTTCAACCAGGCTCTCTTCCTGGTTCTATGCGAGGATTGCGTTTTTTGTGGAAACATGTCGTTCTATTTTTATTTTTTATTTTTTTAAATCTCAATGCTGCCGGGTCTGCTCAGCATGGGTTTTATTCAAGCAGGAGGGGAAGGACTCTACTTTCATGAGATACACATATCACCTCATGAAGATCGATATTTCACGCTCAGAAATTCTGTTCAAACTTGAGACTTCCAGGTTTAGGAAGTTAATTGTAGTCGGATTGGATGCTCTCCATGAGAGGTTTTATGCTGTCAAGTATTGATGATGAATCTGTTCCCACGTCAAGTGGTTCCGTTCACTTCCAAATTATATGAGTATGTATCTTTAAATCACTCATCACGCGTCTTTTTTTAGAGTATCATAGATGAAAGTGCACATCTTGAAGTTGTCAACGGGTGGCCCGGCATGAATGGAGTAGACCTTTTGGCTTGCCAAGTTGCAGACCGCCGCTTCACGCGGAAGCATTACGCAAAATGGGAATGCCCAGCTTGTTTATCTCAAGTGAACTGGGATAAGTCGGCAGGAGGTTGACTCACGCACTAACACTCGAATCGGCAAGTTTTCAAGAGTCAAGAGTTTCATTTTCGCTTAAGCATTTTTGAGGGGATATGGAAAAAGAATCCCAGTACAACTACTCAATTCCGAATTATTGTAGTTTTGATTGTTATATCCAGGGCAAGTATCAAATAATTTTTTCCGGGAAGAATTAATGGCGCCTGTCCGTTTGGCAAGGGGTACAAATGCGCCCGTCTTCTCCGCTCGTTCTAGACCTCGGTGCACTTGGCATCCTTCAAGAGCTACATCAGTGTCACTGGTCTGCATCACACGAAGGGAACGTAGTCAGCAAACTATGGACGTTATTCAGTCTTGTAAGACTGGCATAAAATCATAGGATCTTCGTGAACGGGGTCTGACGGTTCACCTTCCGAATCCGATCAAGAGCCTTGTCACTTTTCACAGCAATTAGGATTCGTGCGACAGCATTCTGGTGTCTGAAATGAGTACAACGTAAGGGAGTTAGCATACCATTAACAAAGATGTAAAGATGTGGGGATTCTTCAATCTTGTAGCAATCGAAGAAGACTTCAGGAGTTTCTGGAGAGGAGGGGTCTAGGTTTTCATCCCCAGATCTAAAACTGACCGACGGGAACGCCAAGCTAGAGCCGGCAAGCAAAAGGAAAAGCGCAAGGAGGTGTTGCGGACTGATGGTCATTCTGAGGTCTGTAATTAGAGTTCATTCACCATTAGCTAGTCATCTTCGGCTCGGAAAATATAAATGCAGACATCAAACTTGAGCAAGACTCACGCGTTTGAGTCGACGGTATACAAACTTCAAATAGGATCTTACTGCAAGGTGTAGCGCGGGACAAAGATGAGTCACAGAGATGGTGCAAAGTGAGAGCAAAAGGTACAACTAGCTATGAAAACCTACGCGTAAGTAGTGTGATGATATTTCCTTCTAGTAAGATGAACGAACATCAGCAGGGGAAGAGAAACGCCCAACTTAACAAAAATCCCTCCCTCCTCTGACCGACCGAGTGGGTAACCATGTGGTCGCATTGCGCCGACCGGAGGGAGGGACTAATTACGCAGTAGATCGTACATGCTGCGTGACATTTATTCAACTTTTGGTGGCAAAAGTTTAAAAATAAGCCTCCCTCCTACAGCGTTGCACGCAGGAGCATGTGAAACATAGTGACAGGAGCGCCTGGAGGGACTTGGTTAAGTTAGCGCGAGTATGACGTCTATGGAAATGTACGAATGGATTAGAATAACACCCATTATGTAAAGAATTTTCAGGGTCACAGGGTCATTCCGCAGGGTGCAGGGAGGATAATCAGATCCTGATGATGGTATGAAAAATAAGAATGATATTTAATTTTTATAAGTGCTTAAAGAGTGAAAACAAAATAAATCCCATAAGGGAAAAGAGCAGGTACGGAGAGGAAGGATTATTTATAAAAAAAAGGAACTCGACACGCGCCAGGATCTTAACATTCCTTGACGCGCCTAACAACATAGTATGTGTAACTAATCTTTGAAATAACATAATATGTATATAGAAAATAGAATATGACAAAACATTTAAAATAGAATTTAGAAAAACCGAGTCCGTTTCCCAATCCAAGAGAAAATGAAAATTTTGTTTCGTCCTGTGAGTTCGTCGATTGTTGACACATCACGTCAAATGAGAAGAATAGTGACATCAGTCCTTATACCGGCACCGGAAGCCACCCACGTGCTCTTATGGTTAAACCTATAACCCTGTTTAGCAGACGGGAGCCGTACCTGATCCCGACGAGAGTACTGCAGCTCAATTTACCCATTGTCGGCTCCTCGGGAGCAGCACACTGCAATTGAAGCTGGTTCTTCCGGGGAAGAAGGTGGCAAAACCGCTTTGACCAGGTCATTTTGACTTACAGGACTTGCGATGAAGTTTGTATTTTTTATTCCATAATTTCGGTTTAACTCACGCGTCATTCCGGATCTCTTTCAAACCAATTTCTCGCGGGGTACCCCACGCGCCACTGACAATGACAGAAGAAAGAGCAACTGGTTGTAAGGTATTACCGTTCATGGGTTGAGAGCTTCAAGATGTCATCATTTTATTCAGTCAGACCTTCTTTTTTCTGATCGAATGATCCCAACTACCTCGGGCTTCTCCCGGTGTGCTTATTATTCCGGCGCGGCATTAATTAGTGAACTTGGTTGGTACGCATGAGTAAAAGCTGAATGTTTGTCCGACTCAAACTTTGACACCGGCGTAGTTATCCGTCGCTGTCAAGCCAAACTTACTCTATTCAAGGC
>LUKR01000212.1:0-24761 GCA_019395275.1 Puccinia brachypodii | reverse complement strand
ACCAAATCAGTTGGGCCAGAACAGGTTGAGCAATCTCGATCGGGTCATTAGTACTCCCTCATCGAGTTCAACAATGGAAAGATCATTGACAAACGATTTTGGGGTTCAGCAAGATGCGTTCCGCACATTGACGACTCAGATAGAGTATGCCAATACTATCCATACACATTCAGATCTCCAGGATGCTTGCAAGGAATTAACACTCACTCAATCCAATCAAGATCTAGGAAGGAATGCACCAACCACACAGCCCAACACTCAGGAATCAGCGTCTCACCAGGTGTTTGGCATTTCATTGCCAGTCTCATCCTTACTTGATAGGCGGGAAAGTCAAAAAACCACCAACTATATAAAAGGAGACGGTGAAGTCAATGAATTATGGGGTCCTGACCTGAGTTCTGGATTTCTCTCCAGGAAAAGACCAAAAAGAGGAGAACCCTTTTCTGATTGGCATACTACCAACCATCATCACCATGCAATCAAAACAGTTGATTTTCTGAGTAATTTTGGGATGCCTATCACTCCAGAGGTTTCAGCTAACATGGATCTGAAAAAAAAAGATGAACATGGATTTTCTTCATCTCAAGGGAAATCTTTATCAACAAGCTATTTGATTCCAAGTAAGCACAACAGTCCCTCAGATCTTATTTGCAATACTGATGGAGTTCCAATAGCCAAAAAGGCTAAACCAAATGTCCCCAGGGAGGGCATTGACCAAGCAGCAGACCTACAAAACCAATACAAATCTCATGTTTCTGTAATCAACAATAAAGGGGGTACATCAAATATTGCAGGGGCTTTGCAAAGATTCATAATCAACAACCATAGGGAAGCTAATACCCTAGAAAGTGAAAAAACCAACATTTCTAAAGAAATTATGAAAACAAGAAAGATAACAAAAGAATCAAGACAAAATAAGGCTATGAATGATATTCATCAGATCAAAAACACATTTGCATTTGAGTTCCATTCAGATCTGCTTTTGCACTCAGAATTAGTATCCATGGGTCAGAAGGCAATCATAGAGCTACTTCAGCTTGACATGCCATCCCCTCCAGCCAAAATAACACTAAGCTTTTCCAAGGCTTGTTATATCTTTGATAATTTGAAAACAAGATCTCGGACTTTAAGAGAACCAGAACTATCTGAAAGTATCTCAACTCAAAAGAAAAGTTTTCGTGGGGATATCCTACAGGAAAGTTTAAAATTATTATTGGATAATCAGGATGTATGGATACAATTCTGGCAGAGAAGAACCCCTATCAACTTGGAAACCTTCACACAAAAGGCATACAATCCATTTAAAATAATGCGCAGATTGTTCCCTGTTTTTCTATTCTATGTTGACATGATTGATACCATCATTGCAACACCTAATCCAGAATCTAGGCCAGAGGATAAAACAAGTTTGTTTGAATTTGCAACAAAAATATTCAAAGAGTATAAAATGTCCTATGAATCTGGAAGAAAAAGTTTAGTCAGTTGTCAAGATAAACAGAAATTGTCACTGTACAAGGTTCAATTGGAGCAAATGATTTGGTACTTGTTGGAATTTTGGATGCAGAGATCAGACAAAGGATATTTGATCCTACTTTTTAAAAATGAAGGCACATCAAGAGAACAAAGCTTTAAGAGGTTCTTCAACATTATTTTTAGAGTTTACATAGATCACTTTACAAAGCAATTGACAAAAATGAAAAAATCTCCTGGTTTTTTGTAAGAGCTCCATTTGAGCTGTTTGCTGTCCTTTTCTTTAAGGTCTTGAGGGTATGTTGGGCAAGGTCTTAACCTTGGAGAGACTTTCTAAACCCAATGTTTTTGAGTGGAAAGTCCTTTCACGTGTTCAGTGGTTATGATTCTCCCTCATCAATTTTAGTCTGTTCATTTTTATGTCTATGTTTCAATCTACTTGGCCTCATTCCACCCAGTTTTCACTTAACACATGATTTTTATCCCATTTAATTGATATATCCACCATCATGTTATGTGATACTTACCCTAAATCCCATCATCAAAAGTTGAAAAAAAAGAAATGAAATTGTTTTGAGGTGTCCCAGCAATCCACTCCCCTATTATTTTAGAGCATCCGCATCGGTGGAACAAGTTACACCCGGAATTAAAAAGAAGTTATTCCCGGATTAAGACTAATCTGGGCCCCCAACTGCATTCGTTGGAACAAACAAGAGAACAACTATACTTATTCCCGAGCTACTCCAATCAACCACATTGGCTCTACACTATGTCTTGCGAAACAAACCAACTTCTGCGTTTTGAAGACTCCGATTTCATCAACATCAGACAACACATGCAGCGTGGCTTTCTTTTAACCCAACAACTGTTGGATGAGGATTCAATCACTGATTATCTCCTGGATTCTAGCGACTCCGAGCCCGAACCCCAACATCAAATCCGTACTAGAAGGCCGAATAAGGACCGGGGTCATATTGAAAATCACGAGAAGCTTATGAATGATTATTTCAATGAGGGCTGTACATACAATTCACACGATTTCTGCCGACCGGGGTGCACAAGACAGCACCCCAAAGGGATTTGGGGTGCATGGCACAGCACCCCCCCAAAAAAACTCTTGGGATGCGCTGATGTGCACAACAAGTGTAAAAACAGTACATTTTGGGGTGCACAGTCGTGCACCCCATCCAACTTGGGGTACTCGACTGTGCACCCCAGCAAAACATCCCCTTTGGGGGTACCCATGTCAGTACCCCGGCTTCTGTGGGGTACGGGCCTGGGTACCCCATGTTTTTGGGGTGCAATATCCCAGTACCCCAATATTATTGGGGTACTGACCTGTGTACCCCAAAATCTTGGGGTGCATGAAGTAAAAAGTTGGGGTGCATTTAGGTTGACCCTTCCAAAACTGGTTCCCGGGAACAGTTTACGACCATTAACTCCGACCCGATGCGGTTGAGGGGTGGGAATAAGGTCGCTATTCCTCCTTAAACCCCGCACCGATGCGGATGCTCTTACATCCTTTGCCTTTCACAAACTGGGACATTCACACCCCCTGAAAGCCCGAAATCGGGGGCAATGCCCTCGTTCTAAATACGAACATTCATTTTGAAATGAGAAACAATGGTCAGGATATAACACTAGGATTGAGCTTTAAACAGCAAAGGGAAGATCAAATGGGGCCTAGTTGATGATGGGAATTGATTGAGATCAAGCTTTCAGCACCAAAAGAGGTTTGCAATTTAGCTTCAGACTGCCTCATGAAATGAGAAGTAAATGGGGGGCTTTGTGTTGCCACTTCAGAGGTTAGGATTATGATGTTTTCAACTTTGTTTGGTGATTGAAATTGATTGAGGGTTGATGGGAAGGACACCATCAATAAAATATCAGAAGCCAATGCAAGACTTCTCCCGGCATATATCTTTGTGGACATGCCTCTGGTCTGTATTCATGCTTGTTTGGTGGTCAGTCGTTCCAGGGAATAAGAGCCACAAAACTGAAAGATCAAAGTCAACAACTATTTCTGTGATGGGGTTCCAGTTCGACTCAGACCCCTGTGGTTCCTTTGACGAAAGTCATCCGCAATGTTTCTGATCGATACTTCAATATGTAGAACTTCAAGAAGTCTTCCAATTTGCTGTGTGACGTCGGAGGTGGCTCCGCCTGCTGTGTGTGTTGTGGTGTGATGATGTCATGAATTCTCCTGGTGTATGTATGCGCTGATGGTCAACAGCTTCAGCCTTCTCCGCCCCTTCCCTCTCGACCTCCCCCCTCCATCCAGCGCCTGCCATCTCACGTCTTCCTCGATGGCCGAACACGATGTCATTCGATCCTCGATAGTCAACTCCCTCTTCTCGCCTCACTCCAAGGGCAGTGCTGGTCAAAGTGAGTAAGACTGACCGATCACCCTGCTGTCCAGAAACTGATGATCGGATTATATGTATCATCTATCCATTCAGCCGGCCAGACGTACATTTCGCATTGTAAGACTTGGGAAGACGCCTCACCCACGGGTGAACGAAAGCCGAGGTATATCTTGTTGGCTGGTTTGTGTTCTGTCTCCTCAGCTCGCGAAAGCTTGGTCTCATCTAACCTGGCTTGCTCTCCCCCTAGTTGGTACCACCGCTCACGTGTTCCTCCATAAATCAAAGCGCAATACCAATGGATCATTTTCGATCGGAAAAACTTGGGATATCATCGATCTTCGATCCGTCGAGTTGCTTGATGTTTGTCTGGCCATCAAATCAATCTGACCCTGTCCGCTGCTCTGTTTTTAGCGAACAGTGAACTAATCAAAAGCATCACTCAAATAGGAATCCACGTTCCGCTTGATTATCGGCCAAAGGTCTTATACATGGCTTGCTGAGAATGCTCATGAACGAAATAAATTTGTCGATGTCCTTGTTAGGTCATACAGGCAATACTCCAAGGGGGAATTACCTCAGTTGATTGGGCTACCAAACCATGACTTTTGTGAGACAATTTTCTCGATTCAGCAGCATCAGTTTTCATGCTTTGCATCGGGCGACAATGATTTACATATCATCTTTTTGATTTAGCTTCTCCCGCCTACTCGAATCCTATACCCTCGTCCCCGGTTACATCCATCCAGTCATCCAACTCTACTGGGACCAGGGGTCGACCCATCAACCCCCTCAGTTCACCCAACCCTATAGTGTCTTCAACAAACCTCCGCCCCTTAGCCACACCTCAAACATCCTTTCGATCTACCTCGCCTTCTTCCACCCCTATTTCTTCTCGTGGTGGTCCGTCCTATGCTACGCCAGCCCCATCGGTTGCCACAAACTTCACCAGCACTAGCAGCCCAGCTCCTCTCTCTTATAATGAATCATCACGTCGGGCCCACCATGCCCCTCAACTTTCCTCAGGAATTGAATCGCCCATCCCAAGTCCTAAGCTTTCTGTTGCGCAGTCTCGAACCTCAGCTGAAGAAGAAACGCGCATTTCTGGTTCACCTGGTTCACCTCGCAAGGCTACCCGTCCGAAAATTTCGATGGCTGGCTTGACATTGAATCATCGCTCACACTCTCGGACCACACCCACCGCCACCGAAACTCCTGGTGTTAATCGGATAATCAGCTCACCGCTCAGACCCAATCAAGACAGGTATTTAAGTAAAGAACAACGACCTTCGACAGCTGAAACGTTGGAGCCTGCTCGAGAATTATTTGCAGAAGAAGAACAAGACCAAACTTCCTCATCAGCCGCTTCAAAACCACCACGGCCGCCACCCGCGAAGAGTGCATTTCGCCCTAGCGACTCACTCATGGCCGAAAAACCTCCCACACCTGCCGCAACGTCCGACAATCCGAAGATTGCAAAACAGTCTGAAGAAGCAGATTTTGACATACCTGATGTACTGTCTAATGTGGAAGAAATTCTAGAGGGATTCCAATGGCGCGCAATCTCTTCAGATGGTACTGCTGAGTCTGTAAGCCAGATCGAAGATCAGCTGATGACAGAATTGAAAGCCCTAGAACTAGCCGAAATCCATGCGATTATTGAAAATGATGATCGAGTTGGCACGATCGTCACACATCTCGACGAGAGCTTGGCTGAGCTGGACAAGATGGAGGCATTGTTAAGTCTTTATCGAACCCAATTGAATGTGAGTTACGATTCATCAGCCGCGCTATTGACGGTATTGACCACCTTTTCTTTCTTGTTGACCATTACCGATCAATTGAAGATGGTTGACGAGGATGTGGTTCACATTGAAAGCCAAAACCGAGGTTTGCAAGTGCAAATATCGAACCAACGAGTTCTCTTAGAAGAGATTGAAGATATCATGGTCCGTACATTATCTCGAGAGGATGGTCGACCTGGATGACTTACCCGTGTTATCTTTTTGTATTAGCAAACTATTCGCATTCCTGATACCGCCCTTGACGCACTAACCCAAGAGCCACTCGATAGCCAGAAAGGAATTGACCAGCTTGAGAAGGCCGCAACCAGTCTCTACAAGGCCATTTTATCTGTGAGGGACTTAAACAACTTCGCGGCAATGGCTGCTGCTTCGGATGATAAGGTAGAACAATACAAAAGAAATGCTCAGCAGTTCTGCAAACGTGTTTATGAATTCCTCGTCGTGATGTTCAAATATCAAGTTAGTTTTCTTCTTTGTAACTTCTTCTCTTCTTATAAGCTGACATGTTTCAATTGGCGATACCATCAGGCCGGATTGATACTAAACGATAAAAAGAATATCAAGCTGAAAGACGAATTGAAGTTACCTCCACATTCATCGATGGAGCAATACTTAGAAAGGTATTGCGGGTTGACATTGTTTACTAAAGAGATTGATGCGACCAGATACCAGCAATTATGCGCAGTTGAGCAACTTATGTCACTTTGGTCCACACAATTATAGCTTTGGAGGATGTGGTACACTGACAACAACTGAATCACAGTCGTACTTTACCACCGCCAGTGAACTTCATAAAACTGAAATACTGGAAATAATGTCGATGTTTCGCAACAAGGTCCGGAAACCCAATGAAGATGAGCTAGAAGCTAGTAAGTGTTGCGGAAATGATTGGAGTAGGAAACCCCGCTCAAATTCTGTTTTTACCTCACTCCGCGTCTTTCAGCTTTTGCAGCCCAGCTTTCTCCAACGACGGCTAAAATGATGGTCCCTCGGAATCCCCTTTCAAAGTTTGAGAAGCGAGATAAAAAAGATCCCAGCGGCTCAGCGGATGTCTTGACGGCTGGCGAGGCACTACAAAATTTTTTGACACAGCTGATACCTCATGTCCAACGAGAGCAAAATTTTGTCATTGACTTCTTGCATATCCATTCTGAATTGGAAGAAGGAGATAGCATGATCACTTACGCAGGCTATTCTGGCTTGGAAGGCTACTTCAAGCGCGCGGCAGTCAACCATCTACAGAAAACCATACGAAATAGTAAATTCAACGATATCTTAAGCGTCATGGATCTTATTTTTGGATTCTTACCTGGTGAGATGAAGGAATGGGTTGAAGCGATGGTCGCCGCGGATCCTATGTGAGTTTCTAGACAAATTCAATTAGTCTTTTCGTTTTAACAAATTAACCCACCAACTTCATTTTCCAGGCAGGTTATCAGTGTGATGCTAGCGCTAGATTTAGTCATTGGATCAGATATCCTTGTCCGAAGCGAATTTCTAAATAAGATTCTAGAAGCTCAGCAAAAAAGGTCGCTAAACATTTTCGAGCAAAACATCAAAGAACAATTGAAGGCAATCGAGACCACCCGGTTGACAGTCAAGAAACGCAAGGGGGTCGTATCTTTCATATCCACTTTTCCCGATTTTGTCTTGAGGGTGGAACGTCAGATGGAATTCGGAGAAACCGCTGATTGTCCGACGCGAAAGCTTGTTGACCAACTCTATGAACAGATCAGTCAGTCGATGTTTGAGGCTCTTCAAACAATGGCCAAGAGTGAGGGTGACCCGGCAGCCAATTCTGGTGGTGGTAGTCAAGAAGATCGCGACAAGGATCGGCTAAACTATCATACACTTATCATAGGTAAAATTGTTTGACCTTTTGTCTTTTCGTTTTGTTTTTCTGAGTGATTGTCTGTCGTCGTCTTCAGAGAACATGCACCACTTCGTGACAACTGTGTCCAAGATCAACGCGCCGGCCTTGAAAGCTTCTCTTGACAAAGCAAAGGAGCAGTACGACCACAACTTGGCTTTATATATCCGACTGGTACTTCGACGGCCGCTGGCCCGATTTATTGTTAGTACCTTCATCAGGTCTAGGACGATATGTGACGGTAGACCAAACCTGGTAAATTTGCTGATAAAATACATGTTGGGTAAGCAGGATTACTTCCAGGGAATAGATGAACTGTTGCGGACAACCGAACCTAGCCAAATTCCGCAACACAGTCAATACACGAAAGCGTCATTGAAACGAGTGATCTCGACACAAGATAAGAAGGACATCAAAAAATCGATCGAAACTTTAAGCAAACGAGTCGATAAGCATTTCTCAGATCTAGCTAACCCATCGGCCGAGAATTCGGTAGTAATGGAGACTGTTTGGAGCGCATGTGAGAAGGAATTGATTCGATTGATTGGCGATTGGCAGATGCTCTTGGAGAAATGTTACGCTAATAATCCAGCTGAATCCGGTACGACTGGTAGTAATGAGAAAGGCGGAGTTCCAAAGTTCGAGTTTGGAACCGATGATGTCAAACTCGCTTTCCAAAAGTACCGACCTGGAACTTGATCCATGTCTCTATTTTCAATTAAGATTGTATAACTCCGAGGTGGAGATTGTTTCATGATCAACCCCAATGACCTCTTTCTCTTGATCCCAAAAGCGAGCACGAATATTTTTCTCTCATCTTTTTAACTTATTTTCAGGAAGCAGTGCCCAAAGTTCTTATCAGTTTTAGTATCAAGCAAACCCCCACTTTTGTACTCTGTTCTCTGGTTCACTTTGTTTTTCTTTCTGCTTTTGTGTACGTGATTGTCAAGGCAGTAGGACAGTTTTTCGCCGCCAGCAGTCAATCTACTCGTCCGTTGACGATTTAGAAAGTTCAAGAACAGGTGTTTAGCTTTATGGAAGTTGTTCGGGATTACAAAACGGTTTGAGTTCACTACCGGCCAACTATGTACTAAGTGGGCCCCTGCTTCGTCTCGGGCCAGAAGCTGAAAGTGCCGAAGGGCGGGCAGGTCAAGTGTTTATACATCTTTCAGCCTGGGCAACTCAAGACCGTGGCGAATTGTTGTACAATAATCTTCACCTGTTTGTTCAAGTTGAAGAGCTTTCAATCTGCTATTCTTATAACCCCGGCGCGAAGATGTGGGTACCTTCTGGAGGGATCACGAACATCGAGCCAGCTACTCGCTGTGAGATCTGTGTACTCTTTTTTTTCGGATTCCCCATTGTGGCTGAACTGGATGTCCGAGAAATCTGGCCCCGTTGGATGATCACACATTCGATAAGATGTCAAGCCAATTTCCTTATCCGATGTTCTTCCCCACAGCTTTTGTTCTTGAGCTAGACTCATGGATGGAGCCTTGATCACCATGTCAGTCCGCCCCCATGAAAGAGGATTGATAAAACCCTCTTGTGACGATCCTCGTTCAAGAGAACCAAGGACGCAGACCGATGAGAGGGAAACCGAACCAAACTAAACCAATCGGCTGACTATCCAGCTGGGCCAAGTCGAGCTGCTGAGAACAAAGTACCGCGTTGAGCAAGTTTCGTCAGTGCTTTCAGACTCCTCTTTCCCTTGGGCTCTTTCAATCTCCTGCACTTTCATCCTCGCCGCCCAATCGTCCTGGTTTTTCGACTTCCATCTCTTTTTTTTATAGTTTCTCCTTTTACCCCATTGCCTCAGTTCACCCGCACCACCACCGATATAGACAGACAGACACCTTGCCCTCCTTCCCTCATCAGCAGAGCTTAAGGTCTACCCACTAGACGGCCGTACATAGTATTGTCTCCGGATTCACCACCGCTGGCCTTTCCTTCTTTTTTACACAAACATCAGACAGAGAGCCTACCCACATATCCAACGCCCTCACAGATACCTGATCCCACCGCCTGGTACGTTGGAAAGCTGTCCACCACCCTGTTATCAAAACAAACTACCCAAGCTTCAATCTCATTGCCTGACACTCAACAAAAGACAGAAAAGAACAGCAGCTCACAGGGAAACCGGTCAACACTAGCCAGCCAAGCAGGAAACCCATCAACATCACTTGTGACATATATATCCTAGCCTGGGCACCGTTGCCCTTTGTCTCCTTGCCGGCTGAAATCGTAAGTCCTCTTGTTCTCCAAGTTGACGACGATCTGAGTCTCTCACGATGCCCAAAAGAACAAGCACACGCCAACTTCCTAATGTGCCCCCCTTGCAACCCTCCCACGCGCTGGGCCATCTCTCAACTCGCCAATCATTTCATCTACGACATCACACTTTGTAACTTGATGTGACCCCTACAGCTTCAAGTCGACTGACGGCAACCTTTCATATCCACTTGTTGACTCACACAGGCCATCAAGCTCACCTAGATCCCCAAATTATTCATACAATTATCCAACCGAGTTAACTCCAAACGGAGAAAATATCCCTCAATCCATGAATTGGTTTTGACTAGCTATTCAAGTCCCTTCGCCCCCAGTTCGTTTCTCAAGCGTCCCTTGATTCTATTTCTTTCTGCTACTGCTCATATTCATGGCCCCAATCCCACGTTGCCCTTGACCCTCATTATCTGACTTGTACGCTCCTTCACGTCCACAATCCTTGATCCTAACGCGTCTTCCCCCACAGGCCCAACACCCTGATCGCCTTTCCTTACTGCATCGTGTCGACTGGCTCAGCGCATACTGGAATCTTGCGACACCTTCTCCCTGAGGCTCTCAGCCCGGATCTCTCTCTTCTCGCCATATTCTGCTCAGTCAATCCCCAGTAATCATTCGCCTGAGGGACGTTGGGCCACGTCTAACCCTGTCCCGTCCTCTCACATCGAGGTTCAATCCCGCACGTATCTAAAATATGTCAGGCGCATCTCAGCTCAATGCAAGATCTGCTCACTCCCACCACCGCAAGCATCATCATTACGCACCTCGTCAGGATATCCCTCCTTCACCTACCACGGTACAATATGATCCGCATCTCAACCCTATCGTTTCCTTGTCAGTAACCTTCCAATCTTGGAAGCTCGCCCGAACAAATATAATGCACTTCAGCTAACTCTGACTTTTTCTCTGATTTTCCCAGTCTACAATCACGACCCATCTTTCATCACACAACGCCTGTCAAGCTTGACTCTGCCGCTGGGGCCACTGGTACCTCCATTGCCCAATTACCCGGCCGACACTTCATTGTATCCCCTTGGCTAGCTATCCTTGTATGGTTGTCGATCTTGTTTTTCATAGGGGTACGTCTGTTCGTAATGATATCACCAAATTGTAACAATTTAGTTTAGCAGCTTGCTGAATTATTGGCATATTCTTCCACTTCTGCATAGTTGACTGTTGCGGGATTTATTTTAAGTTACCAAGCCCGTAAAGAGTTTCGAATGCGAGTTGAGGAACAACGCAAAGCCCAGATGCAAACTGAAAACGAAATTACCGAATGCAAGATTCCGATCACCACCAAGGAATTCAAATCGTTTACCAGGAAATCCATCATGGTCCTCAATTCAAGTCAACCTTCAACCCGTCACCAACATAATAACTCGGTATATAGCATCGATAATGCCGGTGACCTTCGACCTCGTAACATGTTTGACCGGGCGCCAAGGAATAGTATACTGGTTGCTGAGATCACATCATCCGCAAACTTTTCTGGTGATGATCCATTCCATGAATTCTCGTAAGGATTTCCCTTGAACTGTATTCACTAATATCCATAGCAGTCAATCAAGTCAACTTTTTCTTATCATCTCCCTTTATTCCCTTTCTCTGGGAAAAAAATCAGCCGCCAAATGAGGCAGGAAGGATTGTGGGATTTAGCTGCCAGAAAGTCCAAAGTCATGTCGGTCGTCAGCCTGTCATCCATGATGCCAAAAATGGGAAGGAGAACTTCCAATCGCTTCACGATGATGGAATCGCCCGAAGAAGAGCTCGATGAACATAGCTACCAATCCAGGTCGCACAAAGATAACCTCGCGTTGTCTTCTAATTCTAGAGCTCTCAGATATCTTGAAGCTGAGCAGGGCGTTAATTTGAGGGTAGAAGATCATATGGTTCAGCCCAACAGGTTTGTGCCACCTGTGCCGAAACTGCCCGTTAAATTCCTTTCCCACAAGCCAGAGGCTGGCGAGAAACTATCAAGCTTGTGAGTACACGTTTTATTTCCACCTCACTCGAACAGAAGACCTCTATATCTGAACTTTGGTCTACTTCTCTGTCCAACGAAAAGCAATGACATCACATTCTTGTCATACAATGATGACAAGCAATTCTCCTTGCATGATAAAACCACTTCTCCACCCGATAGCATTCGTCCTCCTCGACGTACAACATCTCGACGCGGAAGAGGCAACGAAGAGTCCACTTCGCTTGAGCGTTCCAATTCCCAGTCCCGCTTAGCCGATGTACTTTCTCCTCCCCAACGAAACACATCCCTAAGCCGACAAACAGACAGGTCCAACGTCAAACAATCTGACTCAGGCGACGGAGAGCAGATTGGCACTACCGATCCTCATATGGGCCCCTACAACGACGTATCTCCGGATGATGCAGTTGCTCGATACGCCTTGGCCCGAGTAGCGTCCCCTGCTCCTTCGCTGCCTCCCCCCAGGGCCGTCTCGGCGGGTAACGACGGATGCCCCGATGATGCGCTTGCACGATATGCATCGGCCCGAGCAGGGACTCCTTCCCCTTTACCGCCTGTTCACCCTCCCAGCGAAGTATCACCTGATGATGCTGTCGCGCAGTACGCTTTGGCTCGGGCAGGAGCCATGTCACCTATGCTGAAGGTCCGCAAGTCAAGCTCCGTGCTAGGTTTCATTGGTCGAAGTGGCCGCGATTCGCCGGCCCCGCCGCCGCATGTGGAATATGTTGGAATAATCACGGACCCAGTACCGGGAACCAGGAGAAGTGCAGAGCTTGAAGCCCAGCTTTCAGTTAACGCAGACGACCATTGGAAGCCGTTTTCAGTGATTTTTGAAGATGATGATGATGATGAATCCTACGCAATCCCGACCAGAGTTAACAACCTGCCATCCACGTCTGGCGATATGAGCTCTCGGGAACACGCACCAGTGACATCGCCTGACGCGGAGAATATCACCCTTCCGAGACGACTCCCACCAGCAGCAATAAGTCGAACAGCAAGCGCTACGAGTCGACTGCGCTCTCAAACCATCAGCCCACAGGGTCCTACATCTGCTGCAATGGTATCTACATCCTCTTCCACACTTGGTTCCAGAACAAGATCGGGCAGTTCGGGGGCCGGGGGATCCAAAAACTCTCGCAGCCGCCCTACCAACGATCCCCCAATGTCACCGAAAGCCTCAATGACCATCAAGCGAAACCCATCCCTGTCAACAAATCCCTACGCAAGCGTAAGAAGGAAAAACCAGGAAGATGAATCTAACCACCAGGGTTTACCTAGTTCCCCTCGCCAGCTCTCTCGCCAGCTGCTGGACCGCCACCACTCTGACCGCCCCAATCGCCCGCCTCCGCGCGTGTCCAACCCTTCCAAAGCGAGAAGCTCTCTCCGCAACCAGGAACACTCCGATGCACCCACGGCCACCGGCATGCGCAGAGCCGTATCCGCCCAGGCAAGGCTTCCACTATCGGGTTCGTCCTTCTTTCTTTTTTTCTTGTTCTCCTTTGGTACGTTTTGTTTGCTATCCTGCTAATCACGACTCGGTATCATTATTTGCATTCTTTAGGTACGATGTCATCAGGAGGAGTTCGAAACTCTTCATTTATTCCTCAGCCAAAGTGATCTTGGTTGATACCATCGTCATCCCAGAGGATTACAAAAACGTCCAAATCATTCTTTATTCAGCTTTTCTTCATGTTTTCATTGATTATTTATTTCCGGGCTCTTTTTTGGGTTGATTGCCTCTTTCTCATCTGTTGCGTCTTATTCATCCTTCGTCTACGTCGTTTTTTTTTTTTTTTTCCTTTTTTTTTTTCTCTTCTTTTTTTTTTCCTCTCTCACCCCTCTCTCAATGGTCAAACCACATTCCTTTTCCCTTCTTTACCAGTCATCTTCTTCAGTCTCCTTGGTCCTTTTTTTTCTTGTTTATTTCTTCTTCTTTATTTTTTTTTTTTTTTTTTTTTTTTTTTTTTCCTTTTTTTTATCAGCGTTTTTTTTTTTTTTTGATTTGCAGGTCTCGGAGGCACGAATTTGTTATACTTCGGCTTCTCTTTTTTTTTTTCTCGGCACCTCTTGCGCATGCATTTTTCGTTATTTTTATATTTTTTATATTTTTTTCCATGGTGCTTGTCAGGGCAATCGTCGTTACACATGCTCATATTTACATGCAACCACTTCGTTGTGTTTGGAGGAATCAGGCTCAGCCAGCCCGAAAAGGAGTTTTTCTTAAGAAGTCGTGTATTGATCGAATTTCGTGCTTTTGAAACTCAACCACTGCTTTTGTCATTATCACAGCAAAAATAAAAAAATGAATGAAAACGAAATATTGTAATGTTCACCTCTTGACTCTCAATCCTCTGCCCACAAGTCTCTCCCTGTTGACCGCCTGTGACCATCCAGGCCCCATTCACACCAAATCAGGAAATCACGTCATACAATACCTGAAAACCATCCGAGGTACCCTGTTCTTCAGACCCTTCCACTTTCCCATATGTTATAGTCCAG
Organism: Puccinia brachypodii; assembly: GCA_019395275.1. Classification (NCBI taxonomy): domain Eukaryota; kingdom Fungi; phylum Basidiomycota; class Pucciniomycetes; order Pucciniales; family Pucciniaceae; genus Puccinia; species Puccinia brachypodii. Next base: position 10,484 of record LUKR01000212.1, on the reverse strand, counting down.
CTTTTATCAAAAATTGTTCCAACTCGTTCAAAAGAATAACAAACCCATTGGTCCAGTTGACCGGCACGGAAGTCCAAACTTCAAACTTCGCGATCCCCTTACGATGGATTACTCTCCCGATCATTATGGGTAAGTGACCCTGTTGACCAAAACTTAGCAAATGTGCTTCTTCGGTCCTGGATGTTCAGAACCCCATGGCATCAATTTTCCATTGGTAGTTATCGAGCAGACTACCCGCTGTTCAAGCCACCAAGCCCATCTAGAAGCACGAGTGATTACTTTGATGACGGTTTGAACGACGGAAGCCTTAATGACTTGATTGATGTCCTCGATCGGAATCAGAGCTACTCATCCGATCAGGCTCAAAACCTTCCCGCTGGAAGAAACGGTCAACAGCTTCCAAGTTCCTCTGATGGATATTCCCCTGTCCCCCAGGACAGCATGAAGTCATTCAACCGAATTCGATCAACTGAATCCCAGGATCAATATGACAGCCGTTGCTATTACCCAGGTAAGAGTCGCGACGTCGTTCACTGAAATATTTTGATGCTTCAATCAGCCACGCAATCTCAGTCCCGAGCAGGGTCTTGCGGAGTGGTAAAATAAGGCCAAGGCAAGCTTATCTGTTCACTATTGGCATTGCTTCAGATGAGAACGCCGTGGACCCTTGTTACCAAGAGAGCTATGACCAGCCCGTCGGCTCTCATGGTCCTGAACTTTTGGACGAAGGCTTTCCAGGTTTAATACCCGTTACCGAATTGCGTATGTAATAGTTAGGTCAACAAACCACCGCGCGGAGGCAGCTTACTGTTGTATTTCTGTTTTTTGGTGCTCTACTGGCCATCGTATCGGTAGCCGCGCCTTACTTGAGTTTATTTGAATTCAGTCACTTCAACAGCGTTCAGAGCGAATGTTTCCCGACAGTGAGCATCGGGTCTGCAGACTCCACTGGAATATATATCGAAAGCTGATGATTAGATGTTTTTCTCATTCAAGGTATATTATACCAATCACAATCTTTTGACAAACGCGCCAACAGGGAGTGGGAAAACGGTATTATTCGAATTAGCAATCTTGAGGATGTTAGAGTATAGTCAAACCTCCAAGGCGGTCTATATGGCTCCTACCAAGTCATTGTGTGCGGAAAGATTTCAAGACTGGAGTAGAAGATTTTATCCACTCGGCGTGAAATGTGTAGAGCTAACCGGTGACAGCGAAAACGCTGGTTTAGCTGATGCTAAGCTTGCAAATATTATAATAACCACGCCTGAAAAATGGGACAGTATGACTCGGAGGTGGTAAGAAGCTTTGGATCGTCCTCAACGAGTTGGAGTACATTTCAAGCTGCCTGAAGATAAGACCACTGACATTATATTCTTATGTAACAGGTTCGAATTCACGAAGCTCCTGAACAAAATCAGATTAGTGTGTATTGATGAAGTTCACATGCTCAACGAAGAGCGTGGCAGCGTTCTCGAAGTGATCGTTGCGCGCATGAAAACTCTTGGAACTAGTTCGTCAGATTCCAATATTCTTTCACGGGTGACAGTCTGATTACTGAGTTCTTCCTAATACCCTTATCATGTTTTATTGGACTAGACATCAGGCTGATTGCTCTCAGCGCGACAGTGCCAAATATTGCTGATGTTGCGGAGTGGCTAGGTGACGGCGGGGTTGCAGATCAAAACCAAAAGGCTTTGCCAGGCCAAGCCCCAGCGAAAACTTTCATGTCTGTCTCAATCTAGCATTGTGGGCAATAGTTTGGGTAACTCATACAAATTCATATCTTTTCTGTTTCACTCCTTCCAGCTTTGGCGAAGAGCACAGACCAGTCAAGTTATCTAAATTCGTGTACGGCTACAGTCGTCGGCCGGAGCATACTGAATACCAATTTATGAGTTTATTAAATTTCAAGTGAGTGATTTTAAATCTTCGATAGAGACCTGATGTACCGTTTTCTTTTGCCAGACATCCACTAACGGCGCAATTTTCTGACTTCTCAAAAATTTAGATTGATGGACCACATCGTCACTCACTCATCTAGAAGACCGTAAGTTTTCTCGCCGTATTCTTTTTGCTTTTACTTCTTCTTTGTGAATGAATCTAACGTAAACTATCTGTTCAATTTACGATTCAGAACTTTGGTGTTTTGTGGCACGCGTAAAAGCTCTTTGCAAGCAGCTGAGGCTCTTTTAAAAGCTTATGAAAAAATGTCTACTCAAGGGAATAAACTTCCTTGGGAAGCCCCGAAAAAGTATAAAATATCTAACCGACGAATACATAAAATTTGAAACCGCGTCTCACTTCTTTTTTTTTGCTCTTTCAGTGTAGGAACATTTAGTGACAAAAAGTTGACCGAACTTGGCTCTCAAGGAATTGGAATCCATCACGCCGGTCTTGAACAATCTGACCGCAGACAAATAGAAAGCTTATTTGCATCAAACCAAATCTCCGTCTTGTGTTAGTCTACCTTTTTTTTCTTTTTCGCTTTGGAATTTTGAAACAAGATCTTATCTCTAATCCTGGTAATTTCAGGTACCACGTCGACGCTCGCGGTCGGTGTCAATCTCCCAGCTAGGTGTGTAATCATTCGTGGGACTAAAACTTACCGTGGTGGAACGTCTGGTAGAGATGGATTCGAAGATTATAGTGAACTGGATTTGATTCAAATGATGGGGAGAGCGGGAAGGCCTCAGTTTGATGACGAAGGGGTAGCGGTAGTAATGACCTCCCAAAATGATAAGATGCGAATTGAAAAGCTAGTCAAGTCTGAGACTATGTTAGAATCTTGGTTTGTCCGTTTTCCAATGTTCCTACCATACTCTGGGTCTAACATTTGTTTTGATTGGGGTGGTTTTACAAATACATAATCAAGCCTTCACTTAGTGAGCTCTTTCTCGCCCCTTCATGGAAATGATGTCATTATTGCATAATGTCTGAAGAGTGTTTTCGAATGCAGAACCTTACGGAGCACATTAACTCTGAGATTTATATGGGAACTATTACAAGTCGAAGCTCCGCCGTCGATTGGCTTGAAAATTCATTTCTCGCTGTCCGAATTAAGAGTCAACATTCTCTGACCATTGCCCACTAGCGCTGAATTTTCTTCTCGGTTGATTGACTGGATCGTGTTTCATTTTCATTTGCAGAAAACGCGAAGCATTACTCGATCAGTGATGACCAAGTTGCGCCGGACAAGCAATTAGCTAGCTTTGCAGAAGCTGCTCTGGATCTTCTAGTACAAGATGGGTTGATCGAAGAAGATGAAGATCATGTGATTCGACCAACTGAACTTGGTGAAATAATGTCCAAGTTTTGTCTTCGACATAAAACGTTCCTAAATCTCGCCCGCATGAAGCCGAGTTCTACCATGAGAAACCTCCTGGAGATTGTCTCTGGCGCGGATGAGTATTCCACTCTGAGGCTGAGAACAGGTTAAAAAATCATGCTCTCCTTGTCAAACTTCTTCGATCAATTGCTTACTTCTTTCTTTCTTTATTTTTTGAAAAACTTGGAACAGGAGAAGGGTTAGCGTACAAGACACTGAACTCGAATCCAGAATTAAAATGTCCTATCTCCGACAAGGTAACACAAACATGGCAGAAGGTGGGCCGGCTCTAGAGCTATACATAAATTCATACTTGAAGGAAGGGCTGATTCTTCTCAATTTCGAAGGTCATGCTTTTGATTCAGGTGAGGTGGAATTGCGTCATATTGGATTCATTTTGATAGAAAATTCTGAATTATTTCGAATGATTGTAAACCAGGCGGTCCTTGGGGGAATACCCTTGGCAGAAGTCAAGGTCGAGAACACCAATCCAGTGATGGAAGTCAACATAATCTGGCAACATCTTCCCCGGATTTGCAAATGTGAGGAGCACCCCTCACCTCTTTTTACGTCGAAGATTCTAATCTGATAGCCCATGCGTCAATCAAGGCCTTGTAGCATTGGCTATTGCGCGGCATGACGCGGCGGTGAAAAATTGTTTAGAATTGTAAATCGTTCTATTCACGCGTTTTTATCCTCCTCAAGTATGGAAAATTCCAATATTAACCTGGCCAAATTCCAGTCTGAGATCCGTGACAGCCAAAGCTTGGGATGATTCGCCGTGGGTGATGCGCCAACTGGATCAAATAGGAGAAAAGTCAGTCAAGCGCCTGGTGGATAGTGGGATCTCAACGATAGATAAATTGCAAAATACATCCAATCACCGTATTGAAATGGCGAGTCAATTATCTTCTCATCGCCCCGCCCCTGCGAGAGCTACCAAATTTATCCCTTTCCTCCTAGATACTTGACCGGAATCCACCGTTTGGAACTAGGATCGTCCGCCAAGCACGCTCGATGCCGAAATTCTTTTGTACGATGGAGACAATATCGGAGACAATTGTTCCAGAAGGCGTGCACATTTGCGTTGAGGTTACTGTGGGATTATCAGACACTGGCGACACACCGGTTTGGAAATGGAAAAACTACACACTGATGGCCACAGTGTTGGTCATGACAAATGATCAGAAGTGGATCGAATTTAGAACAATTCAGTATGTATTAATCATTCCTACTGAGGGGAGATCACGTCTGACGGCGGGGTTTTATTTCACGACTATAGAGTGAAATTGCTTCGCGAAACAAAGCAATTCGAAGTCGAATGTATCTTGGTAAAGCCATCCCAAACGGTTGTAACTCATGTGGCATGTACCCAGCTAGCTGGAATCGGCATAAGCACCCGCTGCAAACCACAGACTCCGAGAGAACATTATCCAAAACCCAAAACGATAACCGAAGATGAGGCCGCCTCGCTGGAAGTTTTGGAAGGATTGAACACGAAGGACCTAGCGATGTCAAGCGCTGAGTCTGAATGCGAAGTCCTAGGCAAACAACCAAAGTCCAAGACCAAATCTTCGACTCAACTTCCGCTTCGAGAGCGCAAACCGGAGCTGCCACACAAACCAAAACCCAAAAATAACAGTTTGACTCATACAGGCGCAGCTGAAAACAAGGTACCTGAGCAAGAATCAAGAGAAAAACTGAGTAAGTGATTCTGCGTTAATCTCCTTGAGCGTTGAAGTGAAAACATATATTCTGCTGTTTATTTTTCCTGTAGAAAATGGACGGTACAAGTGCGCCCACAGGTGCAAAGGCGGATGTAGTCACGCGTGGTATGTGGAGACTCCGGACCCTGGCCAATAGTATATTTTCGGAACACTGATATATCAGCCAAATGATACTTTAGCTGTAGGGACGGGGTTATCAAGCCACCAAAGACTCGTGGACCTAATAAGACCTCTTCTGCGAATTCGACTACTTGTCAATACTCGGGAAGCCAAACTCAATTAGCTCCGAATCCTATTAGGACCACCAATATCACTAGGACCGCAGAGGATTGGCAAAGAATCCGACAACCGGTCCCAGGAAGCTCTATGCAATCGAATCAGTCAACACTTGGCGGCAGGATCAAACCTATAAAAAAAGTCTCTACGGCTCAACGATTTGATACATACAATGATTTGCCATCTTTAGAGGAGCTGGAAGATATTACACCTGAGGAGAGGGAAACGCAGCCCCAACACAAGAATAGAGCGGAAGGGATCTCTCAGGCAGGAGATTGCTCGCTTCAAAACAGAGCTTGCCAGAAATCACGCTTGCCAGAAGGAAATAGCCGCTGTTCGGTTGCTGATAAGGAGCTAGAGTTGAGTCGGGGTCCGAAGACTAACAATAAGCCGAAAGTAGCTGCCAACATCGAAAAGTTCCGAAACATGAAGAACATCGTCGAGGATTTTGACGAGCGCGGAATCTTCCGTCAGCGAAAAGAGTTCTCCAGCCCCCCGCCTGTTGAACCGGCCAAGGTGGAGCTTTCCAGACCTGCGCACGACGAACCGGCCAAGGTGCCAGAAGTTGAAATACTGCAGCAGAAAACACCATCCCTTTCTCGCGAAATAGACATCCAAGCTCCCGAGCGTAGTCATAATGATCCAGAAATGTCACAGCTTTCTTCAGCTGAAGATGAGACAGATGAGCTCGACGAAGATTGGGATCTCAAAATATTCGAAGGATATCTGGCGCCGGCGTCCCAGGACTCGGAGGGCGGGGCGATTGAGGAATCCACGAAGCGGCGCGTCGATCAACTGGTCAGAAGCCCATCGATCTCTACACCCAAGAGACTCAAGGTAGGCACGAAGGAAGAAAAGGCTAACCAACCAGAGCCCCTCCCCGAAGCCGAAAAAAACCAACCCGACCTGCAGTTGAAAAGGAATTGGAAGGGTGACGACGACGGGCAATATCAACGAGGAGATGCCAAGTATCAGCCTTCTCGTAAAAACTCCGTTGATGATCACAAGGCGGCCCGACTGGTGCCAGATAAAGCTCCAGATGATGAAGATAACGACGAAATTGATAGTGATGACTCGATGCTGGCCATGATTGACGACGTTCTAGCCTGGGCTGAATCCCACGTCATGGAAGAGTGACAAATCTACTCACCTCTACTTCCGTTCTCCCTCCAAAGAAATTACCAGCATGTTCGTAAATATCGCGTAGAAATTATGGACCCATGATGATCATTAATCTGTAATAATTTTGTAAAATCAAGTGGTCATGGTTGAAGACAGTAGATTGTTGAAATAAAATTATCCTGGCTTCTCACAGCTCTGCCGTCCAGTACGCCCATGTCCTGGCTTGATTAGGTTGAGCGTGCATCTTTTCAGATAGATTCTTCTGTTTTTCGAGAGAGAACTTGTTTCAATCGACCAGGCATTGGTCAAGTCCCACTCTTATTCTCAACTTTCAAGGCTCTCATTGAGTGGTCATTTATTTTTCTGAAACATTTCAAAGTATAAACGCCAACTTGAAGAAATGGTAGAGAGATTTGAGACGGAGATTGTGTTCAGCTATTATACAGTTCCCGGAAGAAAGTTTTCATCCATTCCGATTGCTCCGGTAGGAGGTAGCGCGGGTGCACAAAGGACAGAGGGGGCTAGGTCTAGCCCCCCTCTTCCTCTTGGTCCTCGTGGGCTCACCTAGGCTTGAGGCCCGTGGGCCTCGCCTCTAGTGAGCCCTGTGTGGGTGAGGGACCCTATCCCTATTTGCTAGTGTATCGCCTAGCGTAGGGTTGGGTCCGAGACGCTCTACCGGTCTCCCGCCTCGGGAGGGTGCCAGGGTTGGCGCCTCCACCCATGACTCAGACTCTGAAGGGAGCCTGAGCCTAGGTGCCCACCCAAACCTCCCGAGGAGGCTGGGGATATGTTGGTGGTCTGGACCAAAACGTGTCCAAAGCTTAGTTCCCTTTTCAGAATGATTCAAGTTCTAGTATGGCTAAGGACTGTGCTACCTCTTCGCGAGATAGAGTTCTGATGTAACGACTGTGGCAATCGGTCATCCAACGACCAAGAGACTTGATCTTGTTGATATTGACGCCGACTGCGTTGCGTAGCGTGGCGCCTCCTACACGGAACGAATGGCCGGTCAAGTGGGGTCGTCCGAGTTCATGCCATGCCGCCGTTAAAATTTAGTTTACGCGCCTCTTCGTTAGGTTTATGCGCCCAACTGGACCGTCGTGCCCAAAAAGGGAATCGGACAAACCCGTGGTTGCCTGCTCGTGTTGATTGACTGCCCAAACAGGGCATAGGGGGGAATCCATCGGTCGTAACTTAATGACTTGCACTTCTCCTGGTCTAGCCGTCTTAGCTTTGTGGATGGATAAGGTGGTCACCGACTGGAGGGTGGAGACCTCTCGGAGAGTCATTTCTTGCCGGAACCCTACTGGGCCGTGGCTCGATCTGTAAGTTAATTCCGCCAATCGGGCTATTCCCCAAAAGGCTACGAGCTTTAGATCCTTGACCGTTTCGGCTTCGGGTCCATGGCTGGAAAGCAGGTTGAATAGCTCAACGAGGTCTGAGATGAGTACTGGTGATTTCCTGGCCTCTTTGGGGCCATCACATCCTGTCCCTCCGAAGCCTGAAGCATTAATTTCACTCTCTTCTTGGTTTAGCTTCTATCGCGAATAGGTAGTGAGCTAGTGAGGCGGCGCTGATTTTACAACCTCGTTCGTCTCGTGCCCCCCGTCCTGCCCAGGTGACGAACTCATAAAGTTCCGAGGGTGTGATTGGTAAAGTAAAGTGTTCCACGCCGGTGGATGCCTTGAACCAATTGTACTTGTTTATTGCCGCGTTATGGCCGAGGAGGGTGGACCATTTCCAGCCCTCCAGAACGCGCATGTCCTCGGGTGTTAGATGCCTGTTTGAGGATCCTTTCCGTAGGAAGTGGTGAATTTTGTCGGTATCCATATTGTTGTAGCCCCTTTTGGGGCTACAGGCTCTGATCCTCGCCGCAGTCTCGACACTACCCCCACCTCGGACGTTTGGTCCGAGTTGGGGAGTGATTTGATATTCATTGCTTTTCCCACATAGTACCGAGAGGATTCTCTGAGCCACAACAGGTTATGAGCCCCTATTCGCTTACAATATATTACCTCTGAAAATTCTTTGCAAAACGATACATTAACCGTATATCGTTTGTCTCCGTCCTAACCGTTCGGATATATATATATATATATATATATATATATTTCACGTTCAACTATTGATCTTCAAAGCCTAATCGGCTCTGTCTATCCGTCAACTCATCCTTGTTTCGGAAGATCGATAAATAAATAAATTTTTTTGGTTTTGTTAATCTTTCATCATCTATCGTTTGAGTTTGAAGATCGTCAGTGGCTAGGAGGACTAGCCATCTATCCGAACTCGAGACTGTGGCCCAGTCTCGATCGCTACGGGCGGTTCTAGAACAGAACTTTTTTTTCTTCTTTGTTTGGTTATCACTTCTTATTGCGTCTACACTTAGTTTTTTTTTTCTTTCTCTCTCTTGTCTACCTATCTCAACACCTCCTATCGAATACTTCTTTCCTTTTTTTTCCTTCTTCATATTCCTATTTCAAACCATGCCCTCATCAACTCCCCCCGCAAACTCTAAACGTCGCTCAAACTCGGTCGGACGATCAAACTGGCGGATCGACAATGTCACCGGAAACTCTCGTCTTGCAGAAGACATAGCAATCCTCAACAAGAAACTGGAACAACAACCGATCAGTCCAGAACACACCGAACCGGCGTTGACTTCTGGCCCACAGAAAACCATCGCAATGACCCCGACCCAATCGACTGTTCATCACCGTTCGGTGCCACCTCACCTGGAACACCGACCGCCAGTCGATACTGCTTTTCCGGTAACCCCCCAACCAAAGAAACAACTAAACCCCAGAGTCAAACTACCGGATCCGATTATCATTGAGACGGCGTTAGAGAAAGAAATTCGTGATTTCGAAGAGGCCGAGTTCCATCTCAAGCAAGGAAAACTCGTCCAATCAGCCATTCAGTCAGCCAACGCCCTCTTTCGGACGTCTAATACTTTAAAAGCAGATGGCTCGAATTTCGGTGACTGGTATAGAAACTTGGCAGATGTTGGCAGGACGTGCTTACGTAGTCCCGTGTTCTTTTTTCGAGAATGTGACAATTCAACATTTGAGAAGATAGGCCAAGCAGTCCTCATTCGGAGCATCCACGAGTCACTCGGAGCAGAAATGCAACTCCTTCAATCCTGCTACGAGATCTATATGAGCCTCAGAGCCAAATTCAAGACAACTTCACGGGCCGCTCAAGTGAACATCTGGTACAAGTTTCGGAACTTCAAAATTGATCCGGATGGTCACAATGCCGGGATATCCTCGTCCCTGCGAGATCTGCACACCGAGTGGATTTCGATCAACGTGGTCTTCAACATTGATGCCTATATGGGTTTTGTCGTACAGGCAGCGGTGATGGAATCGACTGCGGGCTACAAAACCGCTTTCAAAACCAGAGTCGAAAATTTGGTCCAGGCAGACCCAGATAGCGGCTGCCCATCTTTTGACTCGATCATGAAGGCTCTGGACATTTGCAAAGAACAGTTCAGAAATGTTACCGAAATTGGCTCCAACAACTCGGCTTTTGCCTCTTCTCAAATCCCTTCGGCGGTTGAAGTCTCAGTTGCGATCGGTGATCATTTCGACGTATCCGCTTTTCTTGCAGATATCGACGTGGACGAATGGGTTGATGCGCTGGATTTTTTTGCCATCACAGCCAACAAGTGCTGGCAATGTGGCAATGAGAACCACTACGCTAGAGACTGCCCAGAGAAGTCCAGTGGATCTGCCGGAGGGAAGAAGGGAGGTCAACCAATCGGCACGGTGGTCGGTACTATCTACAGACACCTTCCAAGTGGTTACTCGGTCAACTCGTCCAGATTTCCAAAAATGAATTTCCAAAAGTCCCTCGCCCCCCCTTCCCGACAACAAGAACATGCGAGAAAATTGGCGGATTTTTACCGTCCGAGGTATGCTTCGCCAAGTCAAAATCAGTCTCAACAGTCATCTTCAATGACTCCTCAAGTTTTGACAAAAGGGGGGGTCTCGGCACAAATCGTGGAGGTCGGTGATCTTCCGGATGATCTC
>LUKR01000211.1:0-16752 GCA_019395275.1 Puccinia brachypodii | reverse complement strand
CAAGTTCAAACCTTAAGCCTGGCTTCAGGGCCAGCATGCCTCCCCCTTTGTTTACATTCATCACAAGTTTATCAGAACAGATTCCTTTTACTCTACTCTAGTCCTCTGCTGGATCCCAGAACTCCAAACCCCCTGATCAAGCCCATTGCAAATTCAGCTACATGGAACCTCTTGATCAGTCTTGGCTCTGTGCTCTTGTGGATTTAATGCAAATCCATGTCCTCTGAGGGGATAACCCCACTGACTGCATGGTTAAAACTTGTGAACAAGGGACATACCCTTTGTAAGGCGCCCGTCACATTGGACCCTCACTGATTGTCTAGTGTTTGATAGTCTAATACCCGTCATGGTTCCCTAACTATATTCCGTCTGGTAGGTTGAGAGCTCCGTTAGGAGAGTACAAGACAAGAGGGTCTTGGAGAGAACAATTTCAAAACCAATGTAGGGATTGGATTCCTAACACAGTGGAGAAGAAAGGTCATGACTTCTCTCTGAAATGTGAATCTTAAGGAGAGATAATGGAAGAGGAGAAGGGAAAGAGAAATGAATAAAAGGCTTACCTAGTATAGTGGAAAATAAAGTTCAGGAGTTCTCTACTGTGCTAGCAAGGAGGGGGGGAGTGAGGAGTATATAGTGTACTTTTATGATTATGCAATCTCTTATGTGAAACCTGAGTTGGAGCAGGGTTCACACCCTAAGATGGTTTTCACTGTATGTATAAAATCTCAGCCTTCTTGATAATTTAATCACATTGATCTTGATATTGTCTTCCTGTGAGAATCTGGAAGCTTTCCAATTTTGACCTAGACACTCTCAAATGAAAGCTCACTGCAAAAAAAAAGACTTAAACAGTCCTAAATCAGGATCTATGGGGATTCTAGATTAATTACACATCTGCAAGGGTTTGTTTTAGCTGTCTTGAAATAATTCTGTTTGATCTAAGTCTTATAAGGACTACTACATTAAGTTTTCCTGATCAAATCATCTTCCACAACAATAAATAATTTGTTGAACCACCTGTCACTTTAACTTACCTTAATACCCTTGAAATTGTATATTGTTATCTCCCCCTCAAATTACTTCCACCAATCCCAAAGGAGTCTTCACTCCATCCAAAATGGTGTTGGACCATTTTGTTGGATTCCAGAAGCCAAATTGGACAAGCCCACTGGATGGGTTGCCTTTAACAGTGATGAATTAAATTTTGTCAGAGACAACCTGAACAAGTAACAAAACATCATCATAAATAATTATATCCAATTGGTCTTAGGTATATCCTGAATTTTTATTGCAGAATATTTCTTCTCATAAAAGATAATATTGGGTGACCAGCTGGAAGTAATCATTCATTCCTACTGCTTGACCTATTTTGCATTTATTCAGATGCCTTGAAGGATATGATTTGCCTGGTTAGAAGAAACCTCTCCAGAGAAGCAAAAAATTATTGGCAGGGGTGAATCCTTTTGAAACTTCTCATACAGGCACATGATGTGAGTAATTGAAGTCCATTCACATGTCATTACTACATGGAGCAATAATGATTCCATTATCAAAGAAATGACAACATAACCACAAGTCATCCAAGTGGTCCAGAAAGGTATATAAGGACCACCAATTCCCCCCTGATTAATATTCCACAGTTTAGAACACCCTTTACATTATTTGACAGTCAGTGAGTCTACTTATATTCATTCTGTCTGTGCTCATCTCTGTTAATAATTGTCTGTTCTGAATCCACAGGATTTTACCCCTTCCAACCCATATTCTAATCCATCACAATCATCTTTGGTAACACCATTCTTCACCTCAATCTTTTAAAGTATTTTCTCCAAAGCTCAAATCTAAGTACTGCTGGATTGGTTACTTTTATTTGGAGTTTTTCATCCTTTCAAGTATTTATTTGAATATTTTATCCATCAAGTGACCAAGAAAACCCCCTATCTTGCCAACATGTCCTGATTTGATTCAAGGGTGCGTAACCACCCCTGCATGTAGGCCCCTCTGAATATTCTTTCTTAAATTAAAACCTCAAGGCCCTGTTTGGATAACCACTGATATGTGATAATCCGGTGATATCCAGTAGAATGTTTCAGGAGATTGTGTGAAAAGCTTCTATTTCTATATCCCATGAATCGCATTTTGGCCCTAGATAACACTTGATTATCACATAGTGATGGCCATCCAAACAGGGCCTAAGATTTAACCTGTATTGGTTACTTTTTACACAAAAATTATACCAATCCTGCCCTTGCAGTAAACTGTTTCTTGGCATCAAAGCGGCTTAAAAGTTCCTTCCTTCCTCAGTTCAATCTACCTTTCTCAGATCAATCTTCTTTTCTCAAGTCAATCTTATCTCCCAGGTCAATCTTTTCTCAAATATGCTAAGAGATGGTACTAAGCCACGCTCTTGGGTAAATTAAAAATTAGTCTGCCATATTCTGGTTCACTTTTGGAGACAAGAATATCCAATCATAACCCCATAGGTGTCAATATTCTCAGACTTGTCCAATTGACCCAATTCTTTTCTTCCCTTTCTGTGCATGATTTTTTTTTTCTTGCAACCAGCTACTTGAATATTTACTCACCTTTTCCAAGAAAATGTTTCCCATTTATGAAATTTAGTCTCCAGTCTCACCTCTTGGGACACTTGGCCCTGTGTCCCTGCTGATGAAGATCTTGTAGTTGGGATTCAAACCCGACTCACACCACCAGTATAACAAATGGATCAAGTACACAATATCCAATCGGGTTTTGGTTGAATATTGAGGTAATGAGTTCCATCATTGAATTTTCAATCAAGATGAATTTAAAACAAAAATGCAATTGTGGGATGGATTTTGTGAATTGATATTTCAGAAAAGTTTTTTTTTTATCAGAGGGATTTACATGTAGGAACTTCTAACTTCATGTGCTGAACATGTGGTTCACCTGCCTCAATTGAAACAAAAGTGCTCAAAAGCTACCTTTGAGTTTAGAATTTGATCTTCTCACAAGAATGTGGTTGAAATGTATCAGGATTTCAATTGCTTCCTCTCTCCTCTGCTGTGTGACCACGCTGTTTTTTCATTTATTAATTTCTTGTTTTCGATATTTAAAGAGATGTGATGAGCTTAACAACGAGAAGATGAGTAAGGTATCAGAATTAGAGAGTGTATCATGGTGCAGGCAGATCTAGAAGTTCAAGGAGACAACATTTAATTAGGCCATAGTAGTAATTGTCCTTGTGTGCAAAAATATTAAAAAGCAATCGTTATGATTATTATGTGGGATGTTTTTTTTTCGGTTGTTGGGTTTCTTTCTCTTCATCTTGAGAAGATGATTCCTTATTCATCAGGCTCTCTGAATGGACAGACGCGGCTATGTTTAACCATATTTCCCTGAGTGTTGGTAGAAAGATCAGTGCCGATTCCTCTGGTCCTGGAGATCATAACTATGTGGATAACAAGCAATATTCCTCACATGAGTGGTGAACCGTTTGACACAACCGTTCCAAGGACAAGGAAATGCTGCAAAACAGCAAAGTTTTGGTCAGACCAACATGCAGTTCATAAAACAAGGCCTAAGGGAACTCACGTCTTTCGCCCTATTTCGGAAAAAGTTTCAAACCAAAAAATATATATCAGCAAAAAAATTTGGATTAAAATCTAGCCAATAACACTTACCGTATGACTTCTTTCGTGAATCTGGAGGGCACTTGGACGATCAAAAGCCCTGAGGCCTTTGTTGCGTGATGGGAATAGGGCGTAACAGCACAAAAAGAAATTCTTAAGCAATAGTCGATCAAAGGCAAGCATTAATTTCAGGGCTGCACTTACAAGTATTGCAGCTTTAGAGTCGCGCCATGATTCCAACAAAAGCAAACACGAAACACGACAATTAGTTTCGGCTATCATTTCATAGTCTTGGGAATTGAGTTTCAAAAGACATACATGTAAGCCAGAGGCCTTCCTTGTGCGTTGTATTGCATAGGGCCAGGTTGATGACGGTGTGCTGCATTGTTGGCACTTGGATAATTTGGTGAATTCATCAATTGGCCGTTCCTCAAGGAATGTGCGAAAGGTGTTGAGGAAGGAGTATTGTGACCGGTGAGAGGTCCAGAAGGTGTGCGGCCAGGGCGACTGTAAGGGCTAGCTAGATCCCTGACAGAATCGACGGGTGTGGGCCAACCGGGTAAGATAGGCCCACCGGCACGTTGGGCGTGATGATGTTGTCCGTAGTTCCCACCTAACGGAACATGTACTGAAACGTCGGGGTAAGGATTGAAAGCAGTTCCAGACGTCGCGGAAATGGCCGACCGGCGCGTCCCCGATTGAGGCGTAATTGGTGAGGCGAGATGGGAAAAATGACTAGGGATCAATCCCGAGTTGATTGTGCTGTAATGTGCACCTGTAGCCGGGGTGTAGTACGACCCTCTCATTTCTTGGGAGCTCGGGACTTGAATCAGGGAAATCAGTTCACAGACATAAGGGTCAGGTTGATCTCATTCAAATTGAAGACAACACGCAATACGCCGATACAAGCAGCAATGAATTCAAAGATGTATAGCACTGTTGGGTATTTACCTCTGGTATGATTTGGAGTCTGGCTCTCGTTGCGAGGTTGATTCGGATTTTGCCCGGGCGTTTGTCGCAAATCTTCACTTCCACTGGTACCAAGCAAATTTCCAAAAGGTGTAAATGAAGTCAGTTTAAAAAGCCTGTGAATTTTTTTAATCAACGTGGATAATCCTCGCAATCTCTTCGGGAGAAGCTAGTGAGGAGGAAGATGTAGGAAATGCTTCAAACTCAATCGGCATGATGCGATGGTGGTACTCATTGGGACAAGTGCGTCAGAGGGAAGATAGGACTATTGTGGGAAAGCTTTGAGGGCATACGCCATGTAAAGAGCAATCAAACTCCCCCATGAAAAGAATATAACGTGGTTAGGAAAAAGGTTCAGAGGGTTCAAGATCATGGTGTCCGGTATGCTTATCAAGCTTTCGGGCACGTGTAAACTTGAATTTCAAGATTCAAAGGAGAAATATGATGTTGGCAAGGATATATGGAGAGATGATAATTCTACTCAACTAAATGGGTCGGACATCCAAGCCACTGCAGTCGCCATTGGCGACCCCCGCGAGACCGGTCGGGTGCTGGCCAGAATGAAGATGGTAGTACGCATGGGCGTCGGTCGGTATAGGGGTCGCAACTCCAAGGGTTGATGTGATCAACTTGGTCTGATCTGGGCTGGGATAATGATTGGCATTAGAACTACTCCGGCGAGAAGCTATATCCGTCGGGGAAGGGTCGCCTCTTCCAGCACCACTGTACGTCGGTGGCAGCTCCCGCGCGGCCGAGCTCTCAGGGTTCGCATTGCTGCTGAAAGGTCGACGGGTGGGTAGCTTTCAGGTTTCAGCTAGAACTCATTCTGGTGCTCAAGGAACACACACTTCTATCACATTGAGGGGATGTCATAAATTTCGCACCCTCTGGGGGTGAGCATCTGACTTTAATCAGACATAACCCCCAGCTTTTAGCTTGAGTGGTTCAAAATATAATGAGGCCTCTTCGCGGGCATGAAACATCCCCCCCAAAGGTCCTGTCCTTGAGTTGTTAAAGGAATAAACAATGAATGAATGTAAGAGAATGGTAAGAATGGTGACTAACTGCTGTTGATTAGTGGGGGTGGAGGATTTCGATTGAGGTTGAGAATCCAAGATTTTATTATTGCTGTCGGCAGAGGTGGGGGTGACGGTCCTAAATTGATGATGGAATACTGGCGTTGAATCTACAAACTGATGATGGGTATAATTATGATGATGATAGTCGTAATGTGGATGCGAAGCCGTGGGCGATTGACTGGCATTCTCAATGTTTGTTGATGCCCCCGAAGCGTTATCGATCACTGGTTTGGTGTTGGTTTCGTGATCAAAGAGATTCGGACCAGCGGCGTTACCGCGCGCGAGGCTGGGGTGTTGATGCGAATCCATCAATTTCAATTGTCGACTTACTCGATCGTGCCTATGACTTTCGTGGCTGCTGGGTTTATTGTTTCAACGAATAGCCTGTCCAACGGGTTGAAAATTGCTCGCAGTGACAACAAAGCTTGCCAAACACGAGAAAGGACAAGAAGTGGAGATGGTACGTCGGATCCTGAATATGAAGTCAAAAACACAATTCAAACAGATGAGGTGGCGTCTTCCTTCAGTTTATAGAAACTGTGAGTTATTTCCTGCCTCGTCTTCTGAGAGACTGGAAGTAATAAAGTACACGGCGCTGAGCTGGAAGTGTATGTGTGGAGAGAATCAGAGCTGGAGCGTTGGATAAATCAATCAATCGACCGACAGAACTAGAATCATGAATTGCCGGAAGAAAGTACGAGGGGTCGAGGAGAAACTTGTCCAGGAAAGATGCCAATAATTTTCTGGAAATACTGAAAACGTGAAAAAGAATCAAGGAGAGATAGGGGATGGAATGGTGTATCGAAGAACGGAATTTTCTCAGCGATTGGATTATGATTCTGGTAAATAGCCCGAGGAACATGAGCTACGTCGAAGTCGAAGACAAGAGGATGCCGAAGATTATTGATTAGAAATGCCAAGGACTAGGGTAGTTTAAGTTAGAAAAAAAAATCAAGTCCAGAACGAAGACTCGAGAAGGAGATTGCCCCGAGGGGACTTGCGGAAGTGATGGTGTCCTATGGTGTCCTGGTGAAGCGGGGGATCAAGCCGAGCTAGAGAGCGAATTTGGGGTCAGTAGTGCTATGTCTAAGTAGCGACAAAGCTATAATCAAGCCCAGCCCTTTAATTCCGCCTGCTTCCGAGCCAAAAACAAATCAGGAGGTGGGGAGAGTGATGACGATGATGCCTTCATGATACATAAGAAAGAGAGAAATGGTCATGCATGTAAGGATAGAAAATTTTGACTGTCGGCCCAGCCTGTTTGTCGTATCCGTCTGACACACTTCGGGGCATCTACTTTGGCTTAGGCCGAGTCTGGATCATCATCAGTCGGCGTTTTTCCACTCCTCGGATGTTCATCGGGCATTATTCTTCTTGCTTCTGAAGCGCGCTTCCAACTTGGAGCCTACGCTCGTCTCTCTGGTGTTTTGTTGTAGTATGAATCTAAGCAACCATGTGATTGAAGATAATTTGGCGATATTGTCTACTTGGTAGGAAATGTCAGAATTGGCCTGTTGCTTTGCCCCACCAGTAAACATGACCCGCTGGAGATAACGACATGGGAGCAAACGGGCGAATGCGCAGTGTACGGTCGAAAGCATGTCGACAAATTTAATTTTTTAACCTATGAGCATTGCCGTCTCTAAAGTTGTAGGGGGCCCGCATGCTTGCAACTTATTCTTACTCCACCGGTAGGGTTTTCCAGTCGTCTCAGTGACGATAGACTGGGTGAGTTGCACGCTATTGGGACAGTAGCCGACTCATGCTGTGGGTTACATCATGACACATACAGGATGATTGTACCCCCGAGATGATGGCCCAATCTACTGCTTAACTACACTTGGAATGCCTCCAATTCGATCGATTCGGTTCAGCGCACTGAGGGTAGCAGGTATCAGCCGCAGTGGGCTCGGTCTGTTCGGAGGACTGCAATTACTCATACCCAGTACTACCAACACTACTAGTTTACTTTGATTGAACGAAGGCAAGCACGGTGATGTCGCATTATTGGAGCTCGGTTTGAAAAAATCGAAGAGAAACTTTACCTCAGAAGCTTGTTGCTAGTAGAGCTTTCTAGGCCCTAGCAGAACCAAAGGAATGGTCATACTCACGAGACAACCGACAAATAACCACGGCGGAAATCGTATGTATCCACCAGGTCTCCGACCTTCCAAGGTTAATCAGAGGCTGAAGTTTGGGCCACTTTTTGACAATAATTGAAGACTCATTCCACCATAATATTGTAGGGTTATTGTATACATTCTGCAAAGAACGCGGCAAGTTAACTTGCAGTTCCCTGGTACCTATGTATAAATGCTAAAAGATAGTCATCTCTATCTGTGCTGATGATTCATAGCCCCTACGATGGGTTGATGATTATGTCGCACACAAAAATGCAGTCGTTACTTCACGTTGTTGACAACGTGGCAAATGGATGGGCTGATAATGACTATGGTGGTCAATACTGGTGCCGTTTGGCGGAGTTTACTCGAATGGATTTTAAGGAATTCTATTATAAAAATTGCTGTGGTGGGTTCGGGCTCAGGATCGCTCCTAGAAGCCAGCTTTTTTTGATAAGTTAAGACAAAGAGCGTTGTGTTATTTCGTCATCTCCTGGGATCAGACAGAATGCCCCATCAACCTCCTGGGTCACCTTTATGAAGAATAAAAGGGAAGTTGCAGTCTGGACCTGTGATTAACTGCGACAACGTTATCAGAAGACAGGCGCGCAATTAGCTGATAGGCCAAACATCTGGGTCCCTCACAGCGCTACTCTAGGTTTACCTTGGTCGATCTCGGGTGTTTGGTGGCGGAGTGATCTCTCCAACAATTATGAAAGCCAATAAAACTTGACGAGGTAGGGTGACCAATGTGTACGCTATCTTCCGATTCACACCTGGCTCCAGAAGTCTGAAGTAGCTCGGCGCTACTTCATATTCCATGGTAAACAAGCTACGCATAGAAAAATGCCAAGTGGAATGTGTTCTTAGCAACCGTGGCACTAACGGCCTGTGGATAGTTGGGCCGCACTGAGGGTGAAATGATGAAATCCCCAGGGGAATAGATGTCAATTCACCTGGCGCGTTCCACCTATTAGCCTACTCAAGCGTATCCAGCTCTTTGGTCAAAAATATAATTGTATACCATGTTGCTGCAGCAGTTAATCAAGTTATGCAGTCAAAGTGAGAGGCTTTTTGTTGAAAGGAGCATGATGAAATAATGAACAAAAACATGTGAAGATGAACAAATCGTACCAGAAATGCAAGAAAAAAAAAGACGTAAGGATATTTCTCCGAATTCACAGCCGCATAGGTCAATAGGTCATGGGTCCTAAATGCCCTATAATGGTAATTTCAGTGATTTCAGACAATTGTGCAAAGCGGATTGTAGTGCGCAGTGGGACCGCACCATGAATTAGTGTTCATGCTTGAATGTTTCCAAGTGGCAGAGCATCTTGTCTATCATCCCGGCACGTGGGCTGAGGCTGAGAAACCGGTATGTACAATGCGGCTGTTGCACATGTATGTCATGCCAAGGGTAAAGAGAGCTCTGAAACCACATGGCTTCTACATAGATCCTGGGGAATAAACCGAGTGATCATCCCAATTCAAGCTTGAAGATGCCTCAAGCTGGTTAAATCTAAGGAGAGTTTGAAGCTTTGTCATCGGTGATCTTCGCAACATATAATTTGGCGGAGCTTTCTGCTAGGTACACATACTTCCAACTACCTCTCACTCTACCCTTCAAATGTTGATTGATTTCAAGAGTGGTAATTAAACCTAAGATGCGTCTAATTAAATCCTGATCCTCGGAAATTCTACGATTATTCTGACACGAGGGACGCGGCGTCGTAGCGAGACATATTTCAGCTTGGGGGTTGAACTTGTTGTGCAAGTGCGCTCAGGTCCCTGTGGAGCTTGAGTGATTATCTTACCCTTCCCCTCTTCTCCCTCTAACTTAACCAATACCAACTCCCTCTGTCCTGCCGATAGAGTGGTGGGACACTGGTCTCATTCCGTCCGCCGGTTCTGACGCGTCCCCTCTCGACATCTTAGGGTCAAGTTAGCCCACGTTAGAATATTTCAATTTCGTCACGACTGCAAGTCATACATTCTCGAGCAGATTGTAGATTTCACCAAGTACGTCACTTGGGTACTTTCAACCCTCCCTTGAAACAAGTCCCTCCCTTCTCGAACTGAGTGGCGAGGCACTGGTTTCATGGAGGGTTCCTACGGGAGAGCTTCTCCCCCTCCACAAATAGGGAGACTTTGTCAAGTTAGATTTTAACCCTGTTCTGCGGGAGCAAAGAGATCCATCTTCTACCTTAAGGACAAGTTTGATTGGCCCCAGATCTGTTTCCACGGTTTTGACAGACCCCATAGATACTTATTCTCGAAGTGGGTAGCAACTAATACGTGGGGGTGGGGTCCTGGGGATGGTGGCCAAATAGACGTATGGGCACTAGCCTATTTGTAATTATAGGTTAGATAAGGCCTCACTTGGTGTGGTTAATTTTCTTCAATCTTAGACCCCAGTGTTCATCTGCCAGTTTTGTTTCAAGTGTGGTTTTGCCTGTGGCATTGCACACTATGAATATCTGTATATTTTGTTGCAAGTAAAATTTGTTTAATTATAAAGGGACCCAACTGAGACTGTTGCATTACGTAATTTATGACTTGAGAACGTGACACATGAGGTTTGAAGAGAAAGTAAGCAACAGGATTTAAGAATGAGGATGGAAAGGTAGAGGAAAAGAAAGAGAAAAATATTAAAAGGATGGTAATAACAATGGTTTTCAAGTAGACAAAGGACAGCCTGAGTGATTAAGATGATGTTGATGTAAGGGAAATGGTTAGTGGAATGAATGAAATGGACATCTGGCAGCAATAGGAAGGATCACAAAAAAAGTCCCGTCAGACGTCTACACTTCAACAGCGACACAATTACCCAAGTGGGTAGTCAAGTAAAATGTAGGGTAATTAAGTAATTTTGCTGATTTTTTGTTTCATAAATCAATTCTCCTCCCCCCAAGAAGTTTACTTGATTGCCCAAAATTTTACTCAATTACCCTAACTCTCACTGAATTGCTCGCTTGGGTAATTGTGTCACAAGTGAGTTGCTATATTGTAAACCACAGGTATTGAATACGCGAACTTGACCCGTCGCCTGCAGGCTGCCGGCAAGCAGGGACGCGAAGCGCGACCCCCCGTCAAGGAGGTCGCGCGTTGGGAATCGCGAGTATTACGAGGTCAACAAGTCTAGGTTATGGCCAAACCTAGCACAACACATAGCCGCAGCTTTCGTCGGTCCTGGATGGGCGGCTGGCTGCTCTAGTGCTTCGTGGCCCCCTCGACGAGGGATTGGCTTACGCCTAGGGCCCTATCCCCCCCCCATGAACAGTGCTTGAGTTTTGCCAAGCGGGGTTCTTCTCTACAAGTATGCAAAGTGTGAGCTTCGGCCCTGCAGCGCGCGCTGCTTTTTCTCTTGGCCCAACTCTTAACATCCGCCCAGAGATACGTATAAGGGCTTGATAGACCACAGACATGCACGGACAATTGCAAAAAGAAACAACTAGAGCGAAGAGCGAAAAAGATATAGTTAAGACAAAAAAATGGAATTGTATTGGTAATTACTTTTGAGGAAAAAAGAAGAGGAAAAAAGAATACATCTGGGAGTGACTATATATATATAGATGAAGAAAGATGAGGGAGAGTTTGTTCACGGAGTTGGGAATGGAGAATCTGATCAATCAAGTAGAAGCAGGATTAGAATCAGATTTTAAAATATCGATAGATTCCAAGAGTTTTTCGATTCTTTGTTCGACCAAACCGAGATTAGAAGTAATAATGCGCTGATTAGAGTCCGCATTACTTTCCAAAATTTTAAGAGTATGATCGACTTGAGTCGACCGATTTGAGATATTTTTTATTTCAGATATTGAGGAATCCAGTCGGTTGCGGAAATGGTCAGCAGATGAATGGAGTTCAGCTAACGAACGTAATCGACTGAGTAGATGAGGGATCAAAGGTAGTAATGGATCTAATCGAGGTAGAAGGTTGTATAGTCTTTCGAGTTTGTGAAGTCCATCTGGTGGTAAGCCTACTTGATTAGGATCAGCGTTATTATTGATCACTCCCGGCACGGAGCCGAGACTGGTGTTCACTGGGCCCTGTGAGGAGGTGGTGGAGGTGGAACCGGCTTGGGTCTGAGTGACGACGGTGATGCCACTAGCTAGGGCGATGGACAACGGTCGGTGATCAGTCAACTTCCTGCGCGCCTCGTGTACCCGTTCCAAGTCTGTCACGATCACTTTCACCCGTCTAGAGATCGAGTCTAGATGACGCGGCTGAGTGAGTAGCGAGAGTTGGTGTTCTAACTTGCTGATCGTCACTAGTAGGGGAGGGGGTAGACTGATGTCACCAGTCCCTGAAGCTTGTAAGAGGCTGCGCGAACCCAGAAGTTCTTCGAGTACACTCAGACGGGAGTCCAACTGGGCAGAAGTCGTCGCCCTCGACGTGGGGGGTGCGGGCTCCACAGGCTTGGAGGGATTGGATTCCTGGGCCTTTGGCCCGCGCTCGTTGAGCTGTAGTAAGAGCGATTTGGCGTACGCCTCTCGTGCTCTAAGTTGTGATGCAGTGGTAGATAGTGGGTCAGATGATCCGCTTGAGACCGAGAGTTTCTCGAGCTGTTGGCGAAGATGTTGTAACTCGACTAGAAGCTCCGTGGGCGTCGGCCCGGCTTTCGATTTACCTTTGACGTTCGATTTGGAAGCAGGATCTGGCTGGAGGTCAGTCTGCTCGTCCGGCTGAGACGGCGCAGTGGAGCTTGCTGGTACTTTCTCTTGTTCCAGTTGTTCTTCCAGCTGGTCGACCTCAAACCTCAGACGACGCAGTCGCTCGAGTGGAGTTTCATTTTCTATAACCCCTTGTTGACGCTGATCGATGGCGTATCCTCGTGGTAAGATGGAGTATTCATCCGTCTCGAATGTGTGGCGGGTGCTAGGAGGCGGATAGCGTGCGGATGATCGACGGGGCTGTTTCCTCAAGAGAGAGGCGGAGAAATCTGGGGAAGGATCAAGAAAAAAAACAATCAAAATCTCTCGATACTCGTCTACACAGCAGTCACTGGAAAAAAGTCCGATCGAGGAGAGAGAGATGTAGCCCTACAGACCTGCATCACTTCCATCCAAACCAGATGCAGAGCCAAACTTCTTCCGTGCCGACGATTGATCTAGAGTTTCTTTGATAATATCTGAGTTGGTCGGGCCCTTTGCCGCCGGAGCGTGGCTACCAGGAGGGAGAATTTCGTTATCAGAGTCGTCATCTCGTTCGGTGATGTGAATCGTCGGCAGGTCAGGCGTCTCATAAACATCTGGCGCCGTATCCTGCGGGAAAGCAATGAAAGAGATTACAATAAAACCAAAGGTGTTTGTTAGCTCATGGTTAGCGAATCCATGATGTCATCGCAGAAGCTTGGAGTCACCCTTCAGTCCTTTAATTGAGATCTTGAATCCAAACAAAGACTCACTATGTCAGGTAAGGAAGCATACTTGCTCATGGCCGATGTCGTTCTCGAGATACTCGTAGGAAACCAGTGAGACTCGTTGGTTGCTGAAGGCTGTCTTGGGCGAGATGACAGGGGTTGGAGAGCGCCGCTGCGGGGGGTCACCGCTCGAGGAACATGGACCCCCGCTCAGCCAGACAAACAAAGAACCTGGTTGATTTCAAGACAGGCAAAGCTATCAAAAGGAAGGATGCTGAGTGGAATGAAAGTGAAAATTCACACATATTTGTATCAATGCCCTAGCTAACAGAACTATCTACACATGTCAGACATAATATTCAGCACCCAGCTTTGGAACTGACCTCGATGGGGTTCTAGAGTGCAATGAATCTCCATCTACATATCTACATATAACTAAAAGAATAACCTTAGAGACCCAAACAAACTGTCATGCAATCTAACGCCGGCGTTGACCTCCAATTCACATTTGTCCCATTTGTCGACGCCGGCGTTAGACCGAGGCAGACAGGTGTCCAACTCAAGAAAACCCCACCGGGGCAAAAACAAGCAGCCTCCCGGGGCAAAAAAAAGCAGTCTCCCCAAATTTGGGGGCATATACTAGTAGACCCTAAACATATATTAGTTGACTTATGTGTTGAATGTTCTGTAAATTCATAAAACAGGCAAACCATCAAATTCCACTTTTACAGTAGAGAGCTTGGTTCTATACATCAAAAAAAGTGCAATGGAAAGCTGGAAATTTGATTACACCCAAGAAGCAGGGCTCACAATTTGCATTTGTGATCAAGATTTACTAGATATTCAGTCATTATTTTCAAAACCTGCTAAGGAGGCAACAGATATAAGCAAAATTACAAAAAACTAAAAAAAAAAAAAAACATCAAGGACAATTCTTTGGTGGTAAATCTCTCACTTATACATGTTAATTCAGAGCTGATCACAAGTGAGCTCAGGAAGGCTAATCCAGGATTGAAAATAAAAGAAATCAAGTGTGTTCTAACCAAACAAATCCATTTTGGATTCACCAAGAACCCATTCTGTATTATGAAGAACTCTTTGCAAAGTTGAAACTGGCTTATAACAAGTCAATCAAAACCCTATGTGGTGTTTTAGGCTTGTGTGACACATGTAATTTTTATTCAAGAAGCGGCTACAAAATTTATAATCAAAACTTGTTTCAAACAATAAAAACAATTCAATCAAATGAATTCATCTACACATGAAATAGATGATAGGACATATTTGAAGAAGGATGTTCTGGGATTTCCTTTTTTATTCTGATTTCTATATCTTTGCACTAAAAAGGGCAATGGAGTTCCTCTTGAGGAAATTGATCAGATGTATGTTTTCTCCTTTTTTGCAAAAAAATATATCTGATCAATTTTTTATTGATCAATTTCCTCTGGAGGCAATTAATCAATTTCTGTAGTGTACTACAAGCATTGATGAATTTCCTCTGTAGGAAATTGATTGAGTATATTATTTCTCCTTTTCTGATCAGTATTCTTTTGATCAATTTCCTCTGGAGGAAATTCATCAATGTTTGTAGTTTTGATTGATTGGTTTGAGTTGGCTTCAGGGTTTCCACTCCAAGCCAGGGCTAAGAGCCAAAAAGCTCACTCAGAAAACAAAAATATCCTAGGGAAGAGAAAAAGCACTTTTTTTTATCAGGTCTCAAGTTAGGAAACCCTTGGAGAAGAATGAAATCACTGACATTGATCAACTGTGGATTGGGTCTTCTTTTCTGCAGATGTTCCTCAACCATGGCCAGAATTATGTTCTAACCTCAGAATTACTGTCTGTGCTTTATCAGGCAGTGAATCTTGAAGTGCTGCTAGATCCTTGAAGTTATGCAAAGGTACCACACGGTCATCATGATCTACATATGGAAAATGTTGGAAGGGTTTATTAATGTGATATCTTTGAAGACAACAGTAATTGGAAAAGCTGACAAGCTGTTTTGGCCTTTGGATTTATGTTATGTAAAGGTGAATATGTCATGAGGTAATCAAATGCTTCAGGGTCTTCAGGATTCCCACATTCTGTCATCCATGCATGCCTGTAAAATTTAAAAAATATCAAAGGAAAGTTCAGAATGAATTTAGGAGTATATGAAAATGGGGGAGAGCTCACCCAATTGTAAATCTGTGAAATCTGAGCATATCCATCACTCCCAATCTAGCAATTTCTGTCCCAAAAAGTCCTAGAGCTTGGTTGACACATGCAGCAACAAGCAAACCTCCATTACTTCCACCAAGGATAGTGACCTTATCTGCTGCCACATACTTCTCAGCCACCAAATACTTTGTGGCATACTTAAAACCATCAAACACATTTTTCTTTTTCTCCAAAGTGGAGTCCATTCAACAGGTTCAATAACAATCAAATGTGGGTAAGGCATTGGATTGATCACAACAGAGCTTAATCACTTACGTTCCGGCCAAATGCCAATTGTTTCCATATTCTACCCCTCCTTGGATGTTTGGTAAAGCCACAACTCCTTGGTAGAGGGTTATAAAGATTTAATATGTAGCTGAGAAGTGGGTTTATGAGCTGCTTGCACTGCCAACATAATTGGCTGGGCTGAAATCATCCCAGTTAAACTGGGATGCACCCAACCAATTTAGACTTGGTTAATATTAACATTGGGAATAGAATTCAAAGGGGGGTACATTGGATTTGTATTTAATTGGTTGAGCCCAATCAAGTTAATTTGTTTAGTGCATCCCAGTCAATTATGCTGGCAGTGTTGAAATCCACCCTGACAAAAGTACATAAATTCAAGATTCAATTCCTCATGGCTAGAAACTGTTAGATCATGTATGAAATTGTTGAGCCAAACAAAAGAAATGCATACATATCCATACTTTAAAGCTGGGGAAGCACCCTCTTGTTCGAACTCCTTTGGATGGAAAATGAACATTGGGACTCTAGTTCCATCCTTGGATTCATAGAACACTTGTTTTGATACCAAATCACTTTAGTCCAGCCCATTAATCAGAAATTTGTGGAACACAGATAGCTCCTGACCCTCAGGACAATCAAAAGAATACCTATAACAAAGTAACAGGGTACAATAGTTGGGAATGTGGAATTGTACTTGATCATTCAACATCCAAATAAATCCATTACTCACAAATAAACTTTGGGAGGGCTCATAAAGCTTTTCAGCTGGAAATTTTTTTATCATGCTCAATATTGCTGGAGATGCCTCCAATTGTGCCCACAAGACCTTCAGCTATCTGTTTGATGAGCTTTCCAGACTTGAGTTCATGAAGGTAAAGTTGATCTTTGACAACTCTGGAGTATTTAAGTTAAAGATGGTAAACGGGTACCCGGTACCTGTTGGCAGGTACCCGCTGCACCACAAAAGTACTTGCTCAGGTGTACCGGGTGCGGGTGCTGGTGTCCGGATCAGGGGCCAAGAATTAGACAGGTACTCGTCTGGGTACCCACCCACTTTTTGGATGTATTGATAATTGATATTATATGGGTTTAACATATGTTTTGATATAGAACATATCTTGCTGCTGTGGCTTACATAACCCCCCCCCCCCCCCCCCCCCCTT
>LUKR01000210.1:5435-24804 GCA_019395275.1 Puccinia brachypodii | reverse complement strand
AAGGCCCCTGGCAAAGGCCTGCAGCAGGCCCAATTTGTAGGGCGGAGGCGTGCACATCTGAGCACTCCCTGGAACGGGGCGTGCGCAAACATGCACGCCTCAAAGTGGGGCGTGCACACCTCATTTGGGGCGTGCGCTTAGTAAAAGTGGGGCGTGCATTTAGCCAGCCCCCTTAGCTATTGCGACTAACTTTGCAAAACTCATTCAAACCTTGCTCAAACCTTGCTAGCACCTATTTGAACTTCTTTTGAACTCACCCACTCAGCCTTTGACCTAACCAGCCCAAGCGCTAAGTATCTTTGAGCACGTACCAGCTCACTCTCAAGCCTCTTTGTCTGTTTGCTCATCATTCAGCTCTCAGCTAGTTCTCAGATGTGATCAGACCTTCATTTCATTTCATCTCTTATTCTGTCATCATCATATATGCCTTACAGCGCTTGCTACATTTGTTATAAAACCCATGTACTTGCCTATGCTTTCTTCCTTCCTCATCAAAATAAAATTATAGTTTTCAGCACATCTCACTCTCCTCCTGCCTTCCTGTGCCTCACTACTGCAAACCCTCAGAGTGTTCTTACTTGAGTCCCCTTAGCCAGTGCACTTCCTTTCTTCAAAGCTAAAGATACTTTGAACCAGCTCTTCCAAAAGCTGTTAGTTGCTCTCCTTATCTTCCTCCTCCTTAGTGCCCACCTGTTTGCTCTGCAACCAAACGCTGTGTGACAAGATCATAACACCAATACATGTATATACTAGAGAAAAAGGTGGCTTCTGCGCTGCAAACACCAGGGCTCTGTCTCAGACGCTCCACAAACTATTCTACCCCTTTCCATCCCTCCCTTGTTCCCTGGAAAGGTCTCACCAATGACGCAGCAAGAAACCACTTGAGGAGGAGGAATAAGCTGCTGTTTGTAGTCTTAAAACTTACAGGGGGATAATTTACAATATTTACACTATTTACATGTTTTTTGGACATTTTGAGAGTTGGCCTTCAAATCTGTGGTCAATCCTCCCCAAAGGTCCTAAAACCTCCTAAAGTAAATCCCTCCATCTGCCTGCTCAAGCGTCAGTTTGACCCTGCAAATTGGAATAGTGAGGCAGATGGCTTATATTTACAATCATCATCCCACTGCAATCCCCCAGCAAGTCCAGCTTGCCAGTGAGGAAATGCTTTGAGTTCTTCAATTTCAGAGTTAAGCCTTGCAATCATAACTTCATATGGGTTGGGTTCAGCAGAGGAGGTTGGTGCACTGTTGCTTTGGAAAAACAAGACATGTTGCACAGGAGCTGGAGTTTGGTCTTTGGCAGAAGCCCAGGCAATCTGAAAATCCTTGAGTAAATGAGAAACTTTGTATTTTGAGGAACTTTGAGTGAGTCAACTCCTATGAGGTATTGGACTTTCACCAAGCCACAGCAATTGTTCTGTTTGACATGTTAGCTAGTGCATCACCCCAGTGAGATTATAAACAACTCACTGCGGGATTGTGCAAGACAACCAGTTCCCAGACCAGGCAACACCACAGCACACTGAACAACACCTGTGCTTTCTTAATTCTCCCAATCCCCATTATCAAAACTGGCCCCAACTTGACAACCTCCACTTGTGCCAGTTCCCAATTGTTCCTGTTGTGGTCCAAATGCAGGATAGTTGTCAGCCTTAGAGCCAGCATAGCTGACCAAAAGGCTAATATAAAATTGTATATATTTGTATCAGAAATAATCTGACCTCATAATCAGATTATTCAGGAAATTTCATTATAGGTATCTCTATTCCATTTCTCTCTATCTTTTCTAGAAGTTGCACTTCTAGTGTACATCAGCAATGTTATCATGAATCTTGACTCCTTCAATCCGCGCGCGCCTGGCCAACTCAGATTTGATGACTAGCGCGCCTCACTGCAGCCTGCAGTATTTCAAATAACACTCCCGTGTATCTATGGATCCATGTCAAGATTGTATTACAGCACACAGAAGAATTAAACCAACACGTAAGAACAGCTTAGTAAGAGTTTAGAGAACAGGCTTTCAGATATGCCTGCCTCTCTTGAAGTTTGTGGCCTTTCTCCCCCCAGACAAAAAATAAAAGAGAAACTAAAACATGCTGTACGCCAATTTGGAAACCCGTTGTAAGGATATCAGAGCCTCAGGTCCCTTAACTTCTGAAAATAATCCCACTATTATAGTGTAATTATTTTCCAAAGTAAGTCACCTGATTATTTGACACCCTCACACCTGTTCTTCTGTTACATAATACTCTCCTCTACTCCTAGTTATTTTTTCTCTTCTATTATCAATATTTAAAATTAAGAATAAAGAATATAAAATATAAAATATAAAAATACTAAATAAACATAAAAAGATCTATCTTCTATATGAAAGCCTCATAGGTTTCCCAGTAAAGAACCTGACTAGTTTCCTTTAGTCTATAAAAACTGTGGCTGGACATATATATTTGTACCAGACCTCCTACTGTTTCCAAAGATAGGAGAGGATAGCATAAAGCAGCTTAACCAGAAACCTCTTAAAGGTTGGCCTGAGATATAAAAAGGAAAATCTTAAAATAAATAAAAGAAAAATTATGTTATCTTTCTTTCCTTTCCTTTCTTCTCTTCTTTCTCTCTCCCTCTCTATCTCTAGTTGTATTTAATTTAGATTTATTAATTGTATTTCAATTAATAAATCCTTTTTCTTTTATCCTTTGTGTCCACACATCACTGAAGAGACGCCGGCTCACAATATTTGTCTCTTCATTGTCAATTTTCCCAATAGTCCCACAAAATTCATATGATAATCCGGCGGTGTGGTGAGACCAAGCTAGCCAAGATTATTTCAAATCACTTCAGAAAACACATCAGCACACCAGGATCTCATACTAGGAGCAGGATATTCACAGATATTATGGCAGAAAAAGAACCAGGAGCCCATTTAACCATAGGTCACTCACTTACACCAACCAGGAATTCCCACTAGTTACCAAGATATGGCCACCCCAAGTACCCAGACACATTTGGACAAGAACCATCAGTTTACACCCTCACTTACATAATTACACAGCTCAGCTACATATGTAGAAGTCATTCACTTACACATAATACATAAAGGACCAAGACATTCATCAGGATCAGTCAACCTAGTTACAGTTACATAGTGTTCACAGCCCAGCCCAGTCATGACAAACATTTTTCTACTACTTACATAATACTTCCCAGAAGTTTTCAGTTACATAGTGTTCACAGCCCAGCCCAGCTGTGCTCATCTCTTGTCTAGTATTTTCTATATAGCCCCCTCTGTCTTCCCCCCACATGTGTCCCTCATGGATGTTCCCTTTAGCACATTCATCAGATGCATGCTGTCCCCCCCATTCATCACCTATATTTTTTCACTCTCAGAAGATATATATATTAGTTGTTAGTTACTAGTATCAGAGATTTATTATAGCAGATTTGGCAGTAAGGGAGGTACCCAAATGGCGCCACCCGGGTGGAGGTGGTTGGGGGTCTTGTGAGCCACCCAACCCCCCGGGTGGTTGCAAAGCTTGCTGGGGAGGAGGTTTTCCATGTTCAAACGGAGTTTTATTTCAAGCTATAGCCTCACAAGGCTTTATTCATCCTATGTACAAGCTTCAAAATTGTTTGGAAAGATATAAATGTGATACAATTTTTTTTTCTTCCTTTTTTTCTTTTTTTTTTTTTTTTGTTTTTAAAAAATCAGGTGGTAAAAAAAAAAAAAATTTTTCCTTTTTTTCCTTTTTTTCCTTTTTTTCCTTTTTTTCCTTTTTTTCCTTTTTTTCCTTTTTTTCCTTTTTTTCCTTTTTTTCCTTTTTATTTTTTTTTTTTTCTTTTTTTTTTTTTTTTTTTTTTTTTGTTTTTAAAAAATCAGGTGGTAAAAAAAAAAGAAAGATGTATAAAGATGTATGGAGAAGTGATTAGAGGGGACTATTAATGAGTTGATACCACTCCTTAAGACAAAGAAGCTGCTCAGTGGTCTCTGGGTCTAGTGATGAGCGCTGCCAAGACAGGATGCAATGACCTTGAGAAAAAACTTGCTCAGAGGCCGCACTTGTAGCCGGAATAGCCAAAAACCAACAAGCCATTTTGAACAGTACTGTATTTCTTTTTTTTTCAGATGGCCTAGTAGCTGAGTGCATCTGTTATTTCTGGTTTTAGATCTTCCCCCAGATAGCAATTTATTTTGCATTTGACCATGTTCAGTGCAGCAACTGGTTAATACAGCTCTGAAGCAACCCACTACCCATAACTTGAAGCCCCAGCCATGAGGCAAAAAAATCCTGGTACCACCTGGGGTTTCAGTTGTTCTCAGATATGGGGGTTGGGACTGGCTTGACCACCTGGACCAAACCCCGGTTTCCCGCCTTAGTTAGCAGATAGTATTACCTTTCCTTCCAGATATTAAGGGGCCCTATAAAACTCAGATAAAGTCTACATATTTCCCTTCCTCCCAGATATTAAGGGGATCTACAAAGCTCAGATAAAGTATACTGTTACCCTCTCTCACTCCTCTCCTACTATATATCACCATCCTCCCTCCCCCTTCACCAGGTAGACAGGTATTGGCCCCACTAATAGTTGTACTAAGAATTTGTTGAGTTTTTCTGTAATAACCTGTCAACAAGGCCCGTGGGTGCTCTCTCAATTCTTTTTCTCTTGCCTCTTGCCCACACTCTCATTTTAACATGTCACATTAGCTTGGCCGCAGTCAAACTCTGAATATCATCAATTGGTTAGGTTTGACAGGTGTAGACCGATAAAAAGAGCGGTCAATCTCATTTCCCTCTCTCCTCAGACTTGTCAAGACTCTTGATTCTACTTGTTCCTCAAGAATCAAGATTCTAGGAATCAAATCCTCAGGAATCAACATTCAAGAAGAAAAATACTATCAAGACCAAACAAACTGTAAAGTTGCATCCACTCATCACTCTGGCCTTGCTCACTGTTCTCATATTCATATCACATTCATTTTCTTTCCCCTCAAGGTATCCTCTATCAATTTGAGATAATTAGTTTTGGATTCATCAACTTATTATTTCTCACGTCTGATCAACCTGCCGTTAGTTTTCTTTATACTCTCTCTATCTTGCTGTTCTTTCTTCTTCTCTGTTCCTTTTTATTTTTTTCTTGTTTGTCAAGCAAATCACTAATCTTCTTTTATCTACTTCTCTTTGCTTTCTTATTCTTAGTTACTTCCAGATACTTCAAAAATATACTTCTAAAAATTCCTCACTTAAATCTATTTCTTCTTCCATCATTTAGTGGTATGCTTTCTTTTCTTATCTCATTTTTTTATATTATCTTATCTTTTGTTGATTCTTAGTTATCTTTTCTTTAAGTCTGGTTTTTGGCTCTTAGCAATCTAGTTAAAAATTCTTTGGAATTATCAAAGAAGTATTAGCCACACCTTTTCTTTTCTTTTTTCTTAGTGTTACACTCTCTCACCTGTATTAGACAGGAAGGCAGCCTAACCAGCACCTGTGGCATACATATCCTAGTTGTAGTTTATTTTCCCACCTCCCTTCCAATCTCTATCTCACCCCAGAGTAGTTCCACAGCTGCCACTGCAAGCCCACCAAAATCTGCCCACCCAGATTTAGGTTGATTCAAGTAGAGTTGTCACTCTCTAGAGCAATAGGCAAACAATTTGGCCAAGTACAAAGGCGGGGCTGTCATCCAAGTGAGCAGCGCGGTGAACACAGTTGAAGGGGACAAATCACCCCGGCTTCCACTACAAAATTCCCGCTGAATGCCAATATGTTGCAGTTGCTGTCAAAAAAGTGTGATGAGTCTAGGAAAATGAAGTCCTACATTATCAAGTTGTGTGGGAGGAGGCAATCATCACCAATAAGGGCTGATCCGGTACACTGGATTTTATGGTATTGTAGCCACCCACCATTGGTATTGACAATATTTTTGATAACAGGAGTTATTATTTTTTTGTTTATTTATTTGTATTTCTGTGCAGCCTTTTGGATACTCCAAGTATTTCTAAGGCTGAAAGATGGTGTTATAGCATGCTAGGGACCCCTCAGAGCATCTGTATTTGTGGGTGGATTAGCAAACTTGATCCTGTCCCTCAATTTCACCAGGGGGGATCAAGGTTGGAGTAAATGGCTCCTGCATGCACTGCCAGCATATTTGACTGGGTTGAGGTTAGCCCAGGTAAACTGGGTCCTGTGATTCACCCAACCAATTTAAACTTGGTTGCTATCAACCAATGAAATATAATCAAAATTCCACTTGTATTTATATTTAATTGGTTTAGTGCATCCCAGTTTAACTGGCATGACATAAACCCAGCAATTATGCTGGCAGTGAGATGGAAGTCCATTTGGGAGTAGCAGAACTACCTGAACTAATTGCTTACACAGGCTGGTCCAATGAGCTCTTGGACTGGTCTGTCCAAGCAGTCCCTGGACTTGGCTGTCCAACAAGAGCTCAGGCATGGCTGTCCAAGCAGATGAACCCACCTGCCAATTACTGCTCAGACAAGCCGGTTCAACACCCCATTAGACCACCATGTCCAAGGACTTGTTGGACTGGCCCATCCAAGTAGTTAGTTTTGGCAGTGCAGGTAGTAAATATGCTCCCTACTAATCCTGGTAGTAGTGGCTACATTGAATATGCATCTAAGCCAACCCATAAACCATCCACCTCCAATCAAGGTGGATCTTCACACCTCAAGTCCATATCACATACTTACCCTTGATCTTAGCTGCAGCCAGGGTGGTTGGAGGTAGGGATCAGCTTAATCTGGGCTGAGTTGTGCTTGCTAATCCAGGCTAACTTCTGCACCAATGTGGATGCTCTCAGTAGACAACACCTCTCCGGGGAGTCTGGAGTCCCCAGAAGACAACACCTCTCTGGGGAGTCTGGAGTCCCCAGAAGACAACACCTCTCTGGGGAGTCTGGAGTCCCCAGAAGACAACACCTCTCTGGAGAGTCCCCAGCAGACAACGCATCTCTGAGGAGTTCCCAGCAAGCTGATATGTTGCTGGAGAGTCCTCAGATAGCTGCTACTTCTCTGGAGAGTCCCCAGCCAGCCAATACTTCGCTGGGGACTCCCCAGCAAAATGATAATCCCCTTGGGACTCCCCAGCAAGCTGCTACTTTGTTGGGGACTGCCCAGCGAGCCAACAGTTCGCTAGAGACTCCCCATAAAAACAATACTTTGCTTGGTACTCCCAGCGAAGCAATACTTTTTTGGGGACTCCCCAGCGAAACAAAACTTTGCTGGGGATTCCCCAGCGAAACAACACTTTGCTGGGGATTCCCCAGCGAAACAACACTTTGCTGGGGATTCCCCAGCGAAACAACACTTTGCTGGGGATTCCCCAGCGAAACAACACTTTGCTGGGGATTCCCCAGCGAAACAACACTTTGCTGGGGATTCCCCAGCGAAACAACACTTTGCTGGGGACTCCCCAGCAAAACAGTACTTCAGACTTTGCTGGCGACTCCCCAGTAAAACAATACTTCAGACTTTGTTGGTGACTCCCCAGTAAAACAATACTTCTCTGGGGACTCCCAAGCAAACCAATAATTCGTCGGGGTCTCCCCATACGCAGGGGGCTGATACAGCCGACCCCAAGGTTGTGTGGGTCACACAATCCTCAGTGGCTGTATTCACAGACTTGTACAGCTCCCCAAGTGTTGTGTGAGATGGGAGAACCTCTTAGCAGGTTGTGAAATCCCATACAACCCTGTTTTGAGGGTTGTTTCAGCGGCAGTGCCACTAAAACAACACTGTGTTTATTGACCCTTGGTACCACCTTGGGGGAATAGGGAAATCTACATGTGGGATTCAATTACTCAACCCATCTCCAAAGACTCTCAAAATGTGTCTCTGCTGGTCCGTTCAGCAATCTTTCATATTGGTAATACTGCTGACTATCACAAGTCAGATCAGAACATCTATACCAAGAGCTAGCAGTGCAACCATCACACACAACACCATACCCCATGCACTTCAAATCAATGATGAAGGATACCATGCTGATGCAGCCTTGTGCAATTCAGATACTGTAGATCGTGTTGTGGCCTCATTGGATATGGATTCAAGCTCAGATCCCAGTGGGAAAAAAGAAAACAATCACTGGAATGATCCATGGCTCTTGAATAATCATCACCTTCCAGAAAATCATTCAGACTCACACCCATTTTGGGTGAGCCCACCAATCTCAGAAAAAGGTAGTCTTTTGCCTTTGGTGTATCACAATCAACACCATGACCATGAGATATGGGGTAATCCGCTACAGCAAGATAATAATGTAGAACAATCAAGGACCTCACATGCAACTGATTGGCCAGTAAGTGATTTATCTGGTTCCAAAGGGTGGCCTATGTGACTGATTCTCAGGAGTGTGCTACCAGAACCTTGGTGACACAAATGGTTTCCCGCAACTTCCAGATCACTTTTATCATGGTGGATCTTCCAGTTCCAAGGGGCTTCATTATGCTCAAACAAATTTGAACCATCAAGAAGCTATGAAAGATCTGATGTTTACCACTGACCAATATCAGAGTACTCAAAACCAATACATTCCACCATTTCACTACTTGAACAATCCTTCTGCCCACTTGGATCATCTTTTGGGACCCGGGGGCTTTACTTCTGTTTTCCACAACAATCCCTCTGGAGACAAGCAGTATCCATCTGTATATTGGAATAGTTATTCTAGAATCTTGAACAATCCCTCCAGTGGACACTTGAATCAGCCTCCTGGATCAAATCAGAACACAAGGAGACATGGAAATAAAGACAGGAATATGAACATGGAAAATAAAAGCTTGAGATATCTAAACCCCAGAAATCCAAGATATTCCCCTGGGGAATTTATACCTGTATGCACCCAGATGTTTTGCCTTTTTTCACTCATCTAACCAAATAATATGCCAAGTTGAAACCTAACAATGAATCTTCCAAAACCTGGCCATTAATTCCTTCAGCAGGTAAAATTCTTAAGTAAAGCTGTGGGGAAGGAAATTCATATTTTGAAACATCCATCCTCAGATGGACTTTTGGGAGTAGGTTTTCCAAATTTCAAATATTCCATTTATTTATTTTTCACAAGAGAAACATCATACAAGAAACTAAATAAATTCTAAAAATTTAACCTTTTAATTCCATCCACAGTCAAGCCCAGAATCACCTGGAAAACATGAACATGGTGAAGATGTAGAATCAAATTTGAGCACTTCAGATTTGTCTCAATCGCCAGTCTCAATGGGTATAGGAAGATTTGCTGCTCTAGAACA
This sequence comes from Puccinia brachypodii, assembly GCA_019395275.1. Classification (NCBI taxonomy): domain Eukaryota; kingdom Fungi; phylum Basidiomycota; class Pucciniomycetes; order Pucciniales; family Pucciniaceae; genus Puccinia; species Puccinia brachypodii. Next base: position 15,538 of record LUKR01000210.1, on the reverse strand, counting down.
ATCAAAAAGTCATTTACATCTTCTAGATGGGGTAAAAGTTCCCCATGGACATATTATATTGAACAATCTACAAGAAACTAATGATCTTCAAGATGAAAAGGGATTATCCCCAGATGAGAGTTTTGTTTTGAATGTCCTTGAGAAATCTCCTGGACAACATGAAAAAGCTCATCAGATTGAAAATCAAAATTATGTTCATGAAAATGATAGAATTCAACAAAACCATTTTATTGAAGGGGAACAGCTCAATGAATCAAAGCTTCAATCAATGATTCCTCCAGCTGAAATCAGAGAAACTAATGATCTTCCAGATGAAAAGGGATTATCCCCAGATGAGAGTTTTGTTTTGAATGTCCTTGAGAAATCTCCTGAACAACATGAAAAAGCTCACCAGATTGAAAATCAAAATTATGTTCATGAAAATGATAGAATTGAACAAAACCATTTGATTGAAGGGGAAAAGCTCAATGAATCAAAGCTTCAATCAATGATTCCTCCAGCTGAAATCAGCTCTGCAAAAGAAGTTTCACAATCCAAAAAAAAATTGCAAACCATGAATAAGGCCTCTGGAACACAGAATAAAATTGCTATGGAGGATAGTGGTAAAGAAAGATCAACTAATAAAACAAAGAAGATTAATGATCAACATAGTGGGAGTATTAATAATATTTCAAGCACAGGATCAACAGATCATGGGCTAGTTTCCCGAATTAAGGAATCAGATGTCAAAGTGAAAGTAAAGCAGGAAAATATATCGAGTTCACCAGAGCATGGTAAAAAAAGACCCCAAGGATATTTAATGAAATCAGCAAAACAAAATAATACTCCAGTTAATCCAAAAAACTCCAATAGTCTAGTCAAGAACAAGATTTCCTCAAAAGGTATATTGATAAATGAAAAAATATTGACAGACAGTCAAGACATCCAAAAAGGAAGCTCTTTGAAGGTGGAAGAAAAAGATCATAAACCAATTTGGAAGATTGAAGCCCCATTGATTGGAGGAAAAATAGTAGGAATCTTCCGAACCACCGTTGATGAAATTGTTCAGAAAGGAAAGCTCATATCTAGACCCTTCAAAGCATTAATTTTATCACCCTTTACAAAATTCAAGGATAGTCCAGACTCAAGAAATATACCAAACGAGAGTAAGGATAAACCTTCACTTTTTTTCGCAAATGCTGATGACTTGATCCTGCATAATCGTATTTCAACGAGAAAGTACCCAAATCTCCTGAAAATATCACCCAATGTGCCAATGAAGTACGATGTGGACTACGATGGACAAGCAAAGGAGCTTGAGGTTGCATGGCAAGAACTCAAGGATTCAAAATCAACCACTTCAGACGGATCTCCATTATCAATAATGAGCTCTCTTAATATAAATCCAACTGAGATAAAGAAGGCTATTGAATATCAACTTGGTGAGGTTTATCAAGACATTCGACTTCATGGTGAGCATATGCCGCGCAACAAGCGACTACGCATGATTTCAAGCCCAACGGTCCAGAGGTTTTTCGATTTATGGGGAAAGGATACTGTTTTGGATTGGGAACATCAGAAGTTGGATATAAGCATTATGGTCCGATTGGCTGTGGAGCTCAACTTAGATCATAAGGAAGCTCACTTTGGCATTTCACCTCTCTTGAGGTCAACAATTTTATATGAAGTAATAAAGGTAATGTCCCGAAGAGAGAAGGCTCAAGTCATAGCGGCTATCCAAAAGATTTTGGGTAAGGAAGAAAGTATCAGACGGTTATTCGCATATTTTCGCTGTCAACGGTCTCATAAGATTGCGGCAAAGTGGATGTTCTACAAGGCAGACTGGGTCAAAAGAAAGAAAATGACTGCTCGGCAAGCAGCTTCTTTCGAAAGACGTTTTGGACTCTCTATAGATCCCCAATTACTCATTGAGATTCCCAGTCCTGTGGGTCAGCATTGCCGAGAGGGGAAGGTCGATCGAACTGGTAAAATGCTAACTAGTGAAGCGGTTGCTACCATCTATGGACATGCTGAGGGTGAGAAGCGCCTGAAACTAATAGAATACATCAGAGATCGCGGATATGGTCGGCGATGGTGGAAATCGTTTGGGCTTGAAGCAGCAAGTAGAGACTTTGGGCTGGACGTTTTAACGCTCTTACAAGTGGGAGACTGGTTGCAATTTGGTTCAAATTATCTTTTGGATGATGTTACACACAGACAGGAGGTAGGAGAAGCATTCGTCCGGTTACTCGACGTAATAACAAATCGAGAATCCATTTTGCCATGGATGGAGTCGGCCGAGCGCGCTTGGCTTTATCGGACCTGTGGAAGATTGTACCAGGACCGATTACGGGAAGTCAGCCTTTGGGTATTCAAGCGAGGTGGCGTGCAAATGCGAATGGGTACTGAATTGATCTGGGCTGACTTTGGCCTTGATCCAAGTTTGCTCGAACAAGGGTCTTCTGCAACCCAAGGAGGAATCGACCGCTTTGATAAACATGTGGGTAGCTTGTCAGATTACGAAAGAAAGGCCACTTCAATTTGGCACAGGGTTTTCTGCCTCACCCCACTTGATCCACGTGCCCCCTCATCAGCCTATGAATCTAGCGTACGGGAAGTGGCGAAGTGGTGGGAAAGTCTCCTTTACTAAGTTTTCACGCATCTCCTAATACTTCCGATTCAAAAGATTGGAAAAGCTCCGGGCATTGTTTTCTGCCTTTGCTCAAAAGCTGTCACAATTTCGCCCGAGATTGTCTGTAGATAGACTTGTTTCTGCTTCTGTTTAGCACCTTCGTTGCATATTCCAAAAAAAAAAAAAAAAACGGATAAATAAATGTCGTCAGAAATAACCATAGCGATGTCCAACTTGATCTTGCCTATCAACTTGGCATAATTAATCAAAATCAAGGTCGTAGCGACATCTCCCTATAGATATGAGTCCTGTTAGCTCCTTCCACGAGCCTCATCGTGCTTCGGCCTGCAGGCGACGGGTCTCGTTCTCAAAAGTTTCAAGCTTCTCTCTTCCTCCTTGCTGATCAGCTGCTACACACACACGCTCGAGGGTGATGTTCCTTCTTGCCGATCGATCGTATTAGCAAGCTGAGAAACGGAGAGGGAGGGACATGGTATCGAAATTTGCGCACTGCCACTGATAGACCCTTTGCTATCCATCAACATGTAATTTTATCTGTACTGTGACAAAAAAAGTAAAGGAATGTAATGTGATATATGAGAAAGATGAAAATGTTTTTCAAGATCGATCTCGAACCAAAAATAAATAAATATGAAAAATAAAAATAAAACGGAGAAAAAATGAAGAAGAATCAAGGGGTAGAAATAAGAGCCTTAAGTTCATCCCGAAGATGATCGAACTCGGAGAGATGATAGAAAGAAGGTTCAGATTTAGCCAAGAAATTAGAGACGAGATTTTTAGCTTGCCATTTCCAATTCCCGAAGCACGATTTACCATTTCCAGAGGGAGAGGTGGTAAGTAAAGGCCCGACTCTACAAAGTTTCTCAACGGTTCTTTTAACCAATAGACACGTGTCCAACCAGCGAGATTGACAGGTCAACCAACGATCATGTGTGGATAAGACGCCCACCCGATAAGCGTCGATTTGGAATCTCAGCACCCCCTCCCAATCCTCTTCAACCTCCGCCAACTGAGACCTGAATTCCCAAACGATTGGAGTGTCGATCGGGTTTTTAGGGATAATTGTACGATCGAAGACGTCTTTTAGACGTTCGAACAATCTGTTCTGTCTTCGTTCTTTCTCATTGATCATCTCTTCTCCTTCTTCTTCTTTAATAGATCTTTGAATTTTGATCACTTTGATGAGTTTGGTGATCACTTCGATATCGATTCCTTCCGGGCCCCGAATCTCGACGATCCTAGCTAAAGCCCTCGTAGCCTCAATGTACTCGCCCACGCTCATTCCTATAACCATGTAATTCGTGTACATTCTCCATGAATCATACGAGAGTTTGACGGCTTGTTGGAGCGCATAAAACGCGGCCATGGGTCGTGATAATCTGTCCTCCGCTGATCCCGATCCCGAAACCTCTTGCTCATCGAGCTCCTCCGATCCGGTGTGACGATCAGATACTGTAGCTTTTAACTTTGTTGTCGGTTCTTGATCTTCATTTTCACATTTAGAGTCCTCGATCAAGCTAGCTTTCTTAAGATGAACAGTAGCCAAATTATTCCACGCTTCAGCGTCCTCGTCATCGAGAGCGACGGCTCTCCTGAACGCGACTTCAGCCTGATCCCAATCGTCGGTCCTCATAGACGCGCAACCAAGAATAAACCAAGTCTTATTGAATAACGGGTTAATCTTCAAAGCTCTCCTCAAACATTCTTTAGATTGGAGATAGTCTCCCTTCACAAAATAGTGGCCGCCTAATGCTCGTTGCGAGCGTGATGAAGTACATCCACTGACTTCCCAGGCCGTCTCAAAATGAGTGGGTTCAGATTCTAATTCGGCCAACACACACCAAAGTTTGCCTAACCTTTTAGGATCCTGATGATGATGAAGATGATGAGAACGAGACATTTTAAGACTAGATTCGATCTTATTCCCGTTAATTAAATCTTTGACTAACTCAATCCCGATTGTTTTTGAATCTAAATGAAGATGACATTGGACGACCTGTTCCCACATCTCGAGCCGTTCGAAGATTTCCAATGCCGATCTAGTGAGCCCTAAGCCCAAGAATTTCTGCGCAAGTTCTTTCTCGAGTTCCCATTTAGAAGGTAAAGCTAACGACCAAGTCCATCTAACCCTTTCGAACGCGGTAGATTTATCCACCGGATCATTCTCGGCTTGTTTGCTCAATTGATCAACCAGAGCTTGTAATTGCAAGAGTCCTCGTTCGACCGTCCGAGTACGATGAGCTTCTAATCTACTACGAATCAACAAGCCCATACTATGAATTGACCAATTATTGGGATTCTCTAAGACTCTTTCAATGAATGGTCTCATTTGAGAGTTCGTCAATCCATGAGCTGGACTAGTATTCTTGATCGAGAGAGATAGTGCTAGGAGTAAGGCTTGATCTAATGGGTACAGATTAGGCTGGTTTGATGGATCTAAGTTTAATGAGGTCTCGCTGGTCGATTGGGTGAACTGAGTCTTCTCCATCAGAGTATCATCATTTAATGTAAGCGTCACTGGCATCGTGTCTTCAGTCACTCCGGTCGATTCCGGTATATCTGTTGGTGTAGGATCGGCAGTGCTTTTTTCTGACCTAGTTCTACTTTTGGCTAATACGACCAATTGACTAATATCCTTCTCTTGAAATTTCGTCCTTTTACCTGGGATTCCCGTCAATTCGTCTAAACAAAAAAACAAACAAACATGGAATCAATATTCTTTCTTATACACCTACATGAATAATTATGACTTGTTCTTACATTCTAATTTAGCCTGAGTGACGGCCTCTCTGAAGAGTAAGTTTGCAGCTTTCTCGTCTCCAGTCCGATGTTGAGCGAGTCCTCTTTCGAGAGTGAGCATAGGCAGCAAATCGGGATGGAGATCTGAGGAACGCGAAAGGTGAAGAGATAGTTGATCGATTTGATAGAGTAGTTGATCTGGTAATGGTACATGTTGATCGAAGAGTTGTCTCCTGAGGATTTCAGCCCTAAGTCTCCACCATACGATCGTCTGTAATGGTTCTTGTTCAATTGACTCTAGTAAATGGATGGCCATTAGTAGGAAAGTGGCCGATTTGGCGAGATGGTAGGCTGGCTCTCCAGCTATTGAGAGTAGACCCAAGCTGGCTGAATTCAACTTGATTTCTTCTTCTGATGATGATGATGAACTTGAGTCCACCGCTGGCTTGATGATCGTTATGGGTTCATGTTCGAATTGAGTAGGACCGGTGAAGTTGATTTGGACGTAAACGGAGAGCAGAGTAGCGATGAATACCAGTTTGATCAGTGGATCTTCTTGTTGTTGTTGTTTTTGTTTTTCAGTTTTCAGTGATAGTTGGTATTTCTCGTTGAGGCTGAAGTAGTTCTTGAGTCTGTTGTCTGTGATTAGTTCGTTCCATCGGTGGCTGATGAACTGTTGTTTGAGTATTCCTGCTGGTTCAGTTTCCCTGCTCGTCTTGCTGCTGAGCTCGATGAGTTCGAATTCCATCTTTGCTGGTGCTTCCTTTCTTTTTTTCTTTTTTTGCGAGGTTGCCGGAGGGGCGCAGCGGAGAGGCAACCGCAGGTCCAGGGAGAGACCGCGGAGGCAAGGGAGGGCTGCGGGCGCAGCGACGCAGCGGTACCGGTATAGCAAGGAGCAACGGTACCGGACTTCTCCTACGCCAGGCAGAGGACAGATCCACCGGAAGGAATAACGAGAAGCCCGTCAAGGGATCGCTGCCTCATTCATGAGATGATATTCCATGCCTCGATACCGGGATGCCTCCAAAGGGAGAAGAAACCCGAATACCTCAATAATGAGATGCCTCTAATTGGAGAGAGATACGATACGAAACTGACCTGGATGGTTCATACTCGTTTGGACAGATGGAGGACCGGAAGGAAACCAAACCGCACCGACGGCGGAAGTAGGCACACAGCCTCAAGTCCACAAAGAAGACTCCTGGAAGGACAAGATCTTCCTCCTTCGAGCAGCCCGACTCGCACAAGAGAAAGGCGATGACGCCAGAGCCGATACGTTGCTCAGATCGCTGGAGGAGTTATTCCCCAAGCCAGACAAGCCAACTGTGAACACGGAAACGGAGACACCGGACGATGAAACCATGGTCCCAAAGGGGAAAGAACCGGTGAACAAGCAAGGCAACACTATTAAGAAAGTCGGCGCGGTGTCTTATATGGTAGGGAAAACCCCCAACCACTCGTATGCCGGTTTACCATCCTTCTACGACAAAAATGTAAAATCGATGAAGGGATCTATCCCCCTCACCATCTTTGACCCAGTCTGGCAGCGAGAGGCAGCGGCTTACCAAGCAGACAGGAAGACCACCGACAAATCGAGTACGGAGGATAGGCGTTACATGGGGTTTCCGGCACTGGGAGAATGGACGCAATCTTACGCCCAGTGGTCTAGAAACTACCAAGCTTTCATTGCTACACTGAAAGACGTCTATCAATTCGGTATATTCGCGGACTGGTTCAAGATTCATAAGGAGAGATGTGACCAAATTATGCGACGCAAGGGTTTCTGCGCAGGATTCCGGTATGACCTGGCGGTACAAGCAAATGTGTTCCAATGCAATTTTGTGATGGGGGACACAAGTATTTTCCCAGATGTATCAGAATTTCGAGAAGACATCGCGTATGAGACGCTGGCGGAAGCAAGGCGAAATGAAGAGATCGGCTATATAGACAATCCCTATATTGCAGGAGGTAAGAAAGGAAATTTCAACCCACACACCGGTGTTGAGCGAATCCCATACAATCGTAGCAGGGACAACAGAGGGCGGTACGGCAGTAGAACTCAACAGCAAGCATTGACATCTAGATACGGTGGAGACCGAAGTGGAATCCAATATGAACAAGAGAACAAAGGGAAAGCGCGAAATATCGAGCCCACTACATGTGGGGATTTGGGAGCCGAAAGCGGTAGAGACCGCGGTTACGGCTATGAAGATTGCTTGAGAGATTGAGCCAAGGGCTATAAACCCCAACCCGAGTTTAGGCAGGACCACTTTAAGGGCCGGAAAAGATATGAGTAGGTATCCGTAACATTGAATATGATGTCCACCGAACCATTCCCAATTTAAAAAAAATAAAATAAATAGATAAATGATAGATATGAAATGAGGAAGTAATATTTACTTATGCCTTGCCGGGCTGACTGCCATATATTTGAATGTGTGCCTTTACAGGGAAGCTAATAGCAACTGCTACCGAGTGAGTGAGAGAGTGAGAGCGATAGAACTGCCAAACTCCCAGGGGACCACCAGCGGAGTGAAGCCAGAAAGATGGCCCACAAAGGTATCTTGCGAGATGGATATAAGGCAGTGGGATCTGGCCCTCAGGAAGGCAAACTTGAGTGTTAAGTACAGTGATGTATTGGTAGGTTTCGTTGAAGGATTCCACCAAGGAATCCCGCAGCACGTCATACAAGGATTACAGTGGTATACACCCCCAAACCACTCCACGGCGGAGTTAGCAAAAGAAGAAATCAAATCAACATTCACAAAAGAAGTACAGGCGGGCCGGATGTTTGGGCCTTTCTCACACAAAGAGGTATCGAAGCGCTTCGCCTTCTTCCGGTCAAGCCCTTTAGGAGCCGTGGTGAACACAGACGGGTCGGTTAGACCAATAAATGATCTATCTTTTCCGCGAGAAGAACCCGGCATCCCATCCGTAAACTCATTCGTTGATAAGACCCTTTTCAAAACCACCTGGGACAATTTCAACACGGTGGCAAAATTCTTCAAGAACAACAAGGACAAGATAGATTTAGGACTATTTGACTGGGAGAAGGCGTACCGCCAGATCCCAACTAAGGAAGATCAATGGCAATACCTGCTTGTCAAGGATTTTGACGGGAATCTGCTACTCGATACAAGGATAACCTTTGGAGGAGTGGCAGGTTGCAGGTCCTTTGGAAGACCTGCAGACGCGTGGAAGGAGATTATGCAGGCGGAGTTTGAGCTAGTACACATTTTCCAATGGGTCGATGATAACCTGTTTGTTAGGAGGCAGAATTCAACAACAACAATGGGATCAATTGTGAATAGGTCGAGACAACTAGGTGTCAAGACCAACAAGAAGAAGTACGCTGAATTTGCTAATAAACAGAAATTTATTGGTTTCTTGTGGGACAGAAATAGGTGTACGGTGGAACTCCCCCCGGGGAAGCGAGAAGAGAGACTAGCACAAATAAAGTGTTTCCTAGTACCCGGCACCACCTTCTTCTTCAAGGACGCATTGGTCATTGCAGGACACCTAAACCACGTGACGTACATCCTACCCCAGCTACGTTGCTACCTGCGTAGCATTCACCGGTGGCAGAAGGAGCGGCAACATCATTTGGCGCGGAGACCAGTACCAGAAGACGTGAAGATTGATTTAGAATGGTGGGCAAATACCCTGAGCGACTACCACCCAACACGTCTCATCCCAGACCCACACCCAACGGATGTAGGGTGGATAGGGGATGCGTCCACATCCTACGGCATAGGAATTTTGATAGGTAGGCGATGGACGTGCTTTAAGACGGGCAACAATCCCCAAGGGCCCAGGCCAGGGAACCACATTGCTTGGCTCGAGACGGTGGCAATTTGCTTAGGCTTGCTGATGCTGTTAACCATTGGGGCCACACCAGGGAAGCTTTTCATCGTACATACGGACAACACGACAACACAAAGCGCGGTTGAGAAGCGGAAGTTGAGGGATCCTTCTGTAAACAAAGAGTGGAAAGCCATCCAACACCTACTGATCGGAGCGGAGATTGACATACAGGCAAGGAGAGTAACTTCCGGCAACAACCGGGTAGACGGTTTGTTGAGGGGAGAAAAAGGGACCCACCTTGATAAGGACAGGCTTTGGCTTTGTCTGCCGCCAGACCTAGAAAAATACTTCTTACAAATTTAATCTCATGTGGTTGTAGGTTTGTCCCTGATGTAGCAAAATTATATTTGCCATCTGCAATGTCATACTTGATTTAGTGAGTTTAGCCCCACTCTAAACAGTGGAGAGAAGTAGCCAAAAAAAAAAAAAAAAAAAAAAGGAGGGAAGCCATGGTAGAAACCCGGGAAATCCGGGGAATCCACCCCCCTGGGTTCGACCGCGGACGCCCCGTGCGAGAGAGCGGGGCGGCGAAGAGCGGTCGTGAGCGCCAGGAAGAGAGTTAATAAGTAATCAGTGTGCCGCCACCGCCTTGGACACAGCAAAGATTTGACATTTCTTGCGAAGAGGCTTGTCCGACCGGAGACTAACCGTGACTGACATGAGGGTGCTGGAGGGTTGGAAGTGGTCCACCCTCCTTGGCTACAACGCAGCGGTAAAGAAATACGGACTCTTCAAGGCTTCAATTGGCACCCAGACCTACGACTTGCCAATTACGTCATTTGAACTCTACGATTTTGTAGCCTGGGCGGGGAGAGGTGCAGGAGACAAACGGAACAACAAAATCAGCGCAGCCTCTTTGAACCACTAC
>LUKR01000209.1:0-18163 GCA_019395275.1 Puccinia brachypodii | reverse complement strand
TACACTCACTCAGTTTTTTTTTTTAATCATTTTTTTTTTTTTTTTTTTCATCATCATCATGTTTTTTTTTGTGATACATACATACATGCTTAGCTCGTTTTTTTTTTTCTTCTTCTTTGATTTACTCCAACAATTCATTTTTCACTTTCACATTTTATTTTATTTTTTTTATTTTATAGTATTTTCTATAATACAGTGGTGCTGTGCTATTGTTTTATATTTATTTGATTCATGAAATAAGTTGTAATATTGCATTTTATTCCAGCATTTCGATTGTCTTAGTCGATCACCATCACCATCCACATAAAGACGTAAATTGTATTTATTAAGATTTTGTGAACAAGGCAAGAAAAAAAAAACACAATATACGATAAGCAAGAGAGAGAGAAGAATATGTAAGAGAAAGTTAGAGGTCAAAGAGAAGAAACTGGGTTTGAGAGAGAAGGATGAGGGAGAGAGAAGGAGGGGGGGGACAACAAGTATCTACGTGGGAAATCGGTCGAGGAGGTGTAGGATTGATAGATATCCCACAGAGTCCAAGAATTTGTGGATAGACTTGATCAGAAGAAGAAGAATCGGGATGTGGAACAAGATCATCATCTTCAGAAGAAGAAGAGACAGCGAGTTGAATAACACGTTGGAATGAGAGTGGTTGAAGGTGTCCAGTACGATAATAAACATACAGGTTTCCTAAACTATGAGTATGATATTTAGAAGCAGAGGATTCGAAGAGGAGAGTGAATTGTGGGGTAAAAAAAGTCGACCAAATCTCTCGTTTAGAAGCCATGACGAAAGATAAAGCGGGGTAAGTGAATGAGTGAGTCCAATCTAATGAATCATCATCTTCTTGATCGGTCGGTTTTCCGATAGGAGGAGTGAATACTAATCCATCGATATCCGATTTGATCATGATTGATGGATCTTCATTCCTCTCTCCTTGTTCTCCTCTATCAAGATAGACAACTTGTAACGGATTCGAGATCAGTTCAACAGGTGTTCCGTTCGGGGCATGCTTGACCTTCCAATCCGAAGACCCAGTAGAAATGCTTGAAGTTAGTTTTTTTTCGATTAACCAAGTCATGATGACTCCAGTGACCATGACTTGATTGGAGCCGAGATCGATCTCCTCGTCCATCTCTCCTGCAGTCAATGAAGTATTCTGGATGGTGGGGTATCTACCCGTAGAGCAAGAAGGATCATGAGTCGTCGAGGAGTGAGGCTCGGTGGGAAACAAACCTAGCCCCAGTTTTTTTGCTTTCTTCTCTTCTTCTTCTGAATTAGAGGGAGAGGTATATTTCGAAAGGTTCTCGGTGATCGATTGCAGCTCGATCGGGTCCATCGTTTCTGCGACTTTCGCATCGTGTTTGAATACTTGAGGCCATCGTAACCGATTCCGTTTCTCTATCTCTATCGTCAAGAGAGAACTATTGGATGATGACTCTATAAACCATGTCGATTCATCTTGGACTATCTTGTCCCATATCTCTATTATTAATCCTTCTTCAATCTTCACTTGTTGTCCGAAATATTCGACAACGCTCGATAAATAATCTCCGTTATCTTGCTGAAGTATAGGTTGTAAGACTTGGATCTTGAGTGAGCTCGGTTGGATATCTATCTTGATCGATTTACTGGTGATCGAGAAGGGTATCTTGAAGATAACTGTAAGAGATTCAAGCGTTTGAGTCCAACTGTAAGGTGGACTAAATGAAGGATTCGAATCGATTTCCATCCTCTTAAATTCTTCTCCTTCTTTTTGAACCGGTTCTTCTTTTTCTTCTTCTTTTGGTGATAATCCTGAGAGTGGTTGATACTTTGACGTCGAGCGAAGACACCATCGGTTTCCTGGTCGGTCATAATGTACCGATAATATATCGGCTGGTCCTCTTACTTGAGCATGCACTTGTATATTTAGTTCGAATCGTTCGAGTTCATGTTTGATATGAACCTCTACTAAATATATCGTATACATTAACTCTCGTTTATTCTTCTTCTTCTTCTTGGATTCTTCTTCTCCTTCTGAATTTATCTGGGTTGATTTAGCTCGTAAGATCATCCAGAAAGTGTCCGATTTCGATTCTTTAATGTGCACAGAAACTAGTCTATAGTATCCTTCAATCAACTCTGATCTTAATTCTTTTTGAGCGAGTATTCGCGGAGAAGAAGAGTTCGGAGTGAGATCTAAGAGGAAGAGCGTGTTTCGTCCATCGACTATAAACCATAAATTTCTTTCTTCTTCTTGGTAAGGATTGTTGAAATTATAATCGTTTAGAGCTATTCCTGATGGATAATCTAGTTCGATCCCTTCGTTCAACTTCTTCAGAAAACGGTGATCGGGTAACTTGAGTAATTCAAATATTTGAGGATCTTTCGATTCTGGATTCTGGCTTGGAATTAAAACCAAACCGTAAGAAATTATATAGATTTAGATTGTTATCTTTCATGTGAACTAGAGAAGAAGGGGAAGAAGAAGAAGATAAATGTTTATTTTTTTCTTTATCTAAATACTCACGTTCAGTGTTGAGATTTGTAGGGTCTTGGGTTCTATCCATATCAGTTGTATTGGCGAAGCGGTATTAAAACGTCCGACCAAGAGATGATTCCAATTAGATTTCGTCTTTAGTTCTTGGTACTTCTTATTGTCAAATTTTTGCTCCCAATTTTCAGGGTTGATATCCAATTGAATCGGTTTGGGCAATCGAATCCTTCGTATCTTAGATTGGTCGTATTCTCTCAACTGGGATATGATCAGAAATCAATCAAATTAATTTAATTTGCTTTTTTTTTTTTGTTGTTGTTGTCAATGAGAAGGTTCTTTCTTACTTTGTATGATTCGAATTTCGGGTTAAGTAAGTTCCTGTTCGGCATAAAGCATTCTGTGTTCATCCCCATTTCCAGCTTGAAGTTTCCTGGGTGAGATATGGTTGATTCCCACTTTAAAGAATTGGTTGAGAATTTTTAAGAAAGATGTAATAATAATACCAGAGCGTTGGTTGGGCGTCGTCAGGACGGCCCGTTGGGGGCCGTCCCCACTCACCAACGGAAGAAAGCATCATCGTCCAAAACTCGGCTCAATCAACTCCACCATATTGTAGCCCTCCACCTCAGCATTTGCAAAAATCAAGGGATTTTAATGCTGGTCTGTATCTGCAGCCCAATCTGAAACTGAACAGGGGCTGCATAGAATACACCTGGCCATGAGGCCAGGAGATTGAAACAGAATTAAGCTGAATGGAATGTGTAATGGGACCCAACAGGTAGACGGCAGACCACAAGCCAAATCCATATTCCTTTGGCCTGCCCATGACTCTCGTAGATGCCCAGATTGTGACCGGGCCTTGAGGTTGAAATTGGATTGTAAGTGGCTGCAGGGCTCTGTGCCCACGGTCTCGGCTTTCACGGAAATCCAAATAAGGTGGAAAATGTTCAGAAACGGGGGAGTGAGGCCGATTTTGAAATTTCCACCTGCAAAAGAGTGAATCCTCACGTCCGGCGGGAGCAACTTTTCGCATAAGTCCCTAGGTTTGCTTCCCAACAAAGGTTGGGGCTTAGTTAGGTTAGGTGAGCACTGAAAGTGAATGCAAGGCTTAGACCCAATGAGACCAAGCTCACGGCAGACATGAAGTTGAGTTCAAGTTGTGATTATCAAACTTTCTCCGTTTCACTCTTCACTTCTCAAGTTGATGGAGATCCTATATTGTCAACTCAGCAAGGCAGATTATTTCCCCATCTTTCTCTCTACTCCATATTTCTTTGGGAGGTTTAGGGATAAAGATACAGAGGGGTATTTAGTGATTTCCAAAGAGCCATTGACGGGTAGGGACACTCTAATTACCTGGTACATCAGCCCACACAGGCCATATTGCAGCTGAAGGAGTCCAACTTTGGAACTTTTACACAAAGAAAAAAGTATGAGGGGGAGGAGGTAGAAATAAGCTGAGTGGATATAAATTGCAAGACAAAAAATGAGAACTTTTTGTTCCATGGCAAGAACATTCAAAGCTGCATGGAAGGTTGGCTAAACCAAAACTTCCAAATCCTTGTGGTACAGCACACCATACAATGGCTATATCTCCCTCCCTCTTTTCTCAAGGGTTGGTGCTACATACCTGGGCACAAAAGTGAAAGGGATATTGTTATGTTAGCTCATTACTCTGGTACCCATGCCACAGTAGTGGACTTTGCCAGATATCTTTACTAGGCCCTTGATCTGGGGAGGGAGAGAGAGAGTCTTTATGGCACATTGGCATAGCTTGTTTGAAGCCCTAATATTCATCTGTTAAGCAGTATCTCATCAGGCACTTCCTAGTGCAAAATTAATAGATGGAGGAAGCTTCATTTATTTATTTAAACTATTTATATATCATCTTTAAAAAAAAAAATATTGATTGTTCATGCTCCTTCTCCATAGTGAAAATATTACCATAAAGGTTTTCTTAAAAATAAATTCACACAACATGAGAGCTTTGATCAACTTGGTGGTGTTCTTTATTTTCTCCAATTGATGTCTACAATTGGCTTAGAAAATGAGTAGTATTTTGGGGGGTATTATTTGATCCTATGAGAGTTGTGAAAATTGGGGACTGGAGAACTTCCCATTGAGTTATGTAGTCCTGTTTAGGCCACACAGACTCAGATTTTGCAGCTTCAGAACCAGATTTCCCTGCAAAAGTTCATTCCCAGGGGGTCTCAATCTGATCCTACAAATTGGTGGGAAGTCCTCCAGTTGAGATCAACATCAACTCAAGTGTTACATTGCATGGAAGTTTTGGAACTTTTAACAACACTGGTGTTACATTGGTGGGGTTCACAATCAAATTTTACTAAATTTTAACACCCATTTTAAGGTATTCACCAACATTTTTAAGAATATTTAACAAGTTGTACAGATTCTTTGGAAACACCCCCATATTGCAGGAATTCCCGTAGATTCTGTAGGCCCTACAGAACCAAATTTGGACCCTTCTGAATCAAATTTTGAGGGGTCCTACAGATTCAACCACCCGTTGCCTCATGAAACCACTTGAGATCAAATCTGTTCAACTAGTTCTTTCCAGCAATAACACAGCATCTGTATCCGCCCAGACCAAGCATACATAACACCACACACACCAGCCATAACACCACACACACCAGACAAGACAAGAGATACCCCCAAAACCAAAGATAGTGAGTATCTGTTTCCTCTGTTCATCCCATACCTGTGTTTGTATTAACCTTTGCCTTTCCTCTCATAAATATAGATGCCCCAGCTCCCAATTGAGGCACAGCAAGAGGACAAGCAGGCAATGATAGCCATTGTTGTACTTGCCGTTCTAGGACGTCCAGGCCAACAACAAATCCGAACCTATCTCACGCAAGCTGACCTCGCTTTTAATCCTCGACTGGAAAGTGCTTGGGTGAACATGAGGGCTGCTGAGAACGATTGAGCTTTCATAACTACAATGGGACTCAATGTTCGCACCTTCAAAAACCTCTTGAGCCACTTTGCTTCCGTGTGGGATGAAGAGACAATCCCCAGGGCCAACGTAAATCCAAATGGTGAGCCACAATCAGCTCAACGATCCTTTGATGCTGATGGAGTGCTTGGGCTGGTGCTACATTGGCTCTGTTCAACAATGGCATCATATACACTCCAGCAAATCTTTGCAATTACACCATTGGTATGCTCACGGTACCTTGGAGGAGGGCTCCAAGTCCTCCTGAGGTTCCTTCAAACACTCCCAAATGCCCAAATTACCTGGCCATCTTCCAAGGAACAATGTCAAAGCTACAGCAACATGATCACCAGAAAGTATCCGCTCCTCAAGAAATGTTTTGCGTTCATTGATGGGCTAAATCTTCCCATTCTGGTTTCCGGTGTTGATGAGTATGTCTCTCAATCAGCATCATATGAATACTCAATTAGCTAAAATGAATCTCTCCTAATACAGTGTTCAGAATGCCTACTACAATGGCTGGACCTGTTCGCATTACTGCAGCAGTATCCTCACCTTTTCACCCAATGGAACTCTCATCCATGCTGTTCTCAACACCCCTGGGTCATGGCATGACTCACATATAGCGGAACCACTCTAGCAGAATCTTTTAAACAACACACCTCTTGGATATTGGGTCATCAGCAATACTACCTTTCCTCGTAAGGGTGCACAACTTCAAGGCCGTATCCTGGCTCCAACCAAGCGTGGTGAAAAAATGCCCAGTTCAGATTCTGAGTTTGCACACAAGAAGGTCCTGAACAAACAGCTTGTATGCGCAAGGCAAGCGGCCGAATGGGGGATGCACTCAATCCAGGGCTCATTTGCTTGAATCAAGCTACCCTTACCAGCAGATGATCACCAGTTCTGGACTGATGTCTTACAGGTTATATGTTGATTACACCAGATCAGATGCCAAGAAGTACAAATTAATCAGACTCGCTCAGTCTACATGTCCACTCAAGATGAGCAGAAGATGCTATGCCAGAAATTCCATTGGATGCTTTTTTCTCATATTCAACAAAATTGTTGAATCAGCAGGTATTATCAAGGATGGTTGTAAATTATATTGATGAACTGAATCCTTTCTTTCTTTCTTCAAGCTTGTCTTTCTTTCTTTTTCTTCATTCATCAGGTTACTTTATTGCTTCTTTTTCTTTTTCAGATCTCAAATTCTATCATTCTTTTTCTCGGTTTTTGTTTTGCTCACTCAATCAAATCAGATTGCTTGGATTGATCAAGCAAATCAGATCGCTTTGATCAATCGATCAAATCAGATTGCTTATATCAATCAATTGATTCAGATTGCTTATATCAATCAATTGATTCAGATTGCTGAGATTGATCAATCAAGAGGATGCTTAGATCAATTGATCAAACCAGATTGCTGAGATCAATCAATCAATCAAATCCAATTGCTGAGATCAATCAATTGATTCAGATTGCTGAGATTGATCAATCAAGAGGATGCTTAGATCAATTGATCAAATCAGATTGCTGAGATCAATTGATCGATCAAATCTGAATTAGGTAGAGTAAATTTAGTAAATTTGAAGCAGATCAAAATGTATCTTAGACATCAATTTTCAAAGAGAGATTGAGTTGACTATGGCTACTGGAGATCATTCCAAGAGATAAAATGATAAAAATAACATTCACAAGTATAGCAAGCCTTCTACAACTCAGACGGATGAGTACCCAAATGCTCATTTTGTTGTCCAAAATTAGTTTCACCCATTGAAGAGAAAGACTCAGGGCGATGTTGGTAACTGCTTTGTACAGGTGGTACTGAAGGAGCTGAATTGATTGGTACAGGAGGTGGTACCGAAGGAGCTGATTGTTTTGGGAAGTTGGATCCAGCTGGTGCATAAGCTGTTTGGCTGGGGGTTTGCATTGCATGACCCGCTGTCATGTAAGGTCCTTGATAGTTATACATTGACCTTGGTTGAGGTTGGAATTGACCCCGCTTGTATAAGTCCGACTTCAGCTGCAGCAAGTTCAGTTTCACTTGCAGATCTCAAATATCCATTGACTTTTTGGTGCTCTCAGCTCATAGGCGATCCACTTTGGCTTTTGAATCTTGCTTCTTGTTGTCCACCTTGGTGGATAAGTCTTGGTTCTCCCGGCTAAGTGCCTTGATCTTTGTGTTTGCTTCTTTCAGACGTGCTGCGTAAAAAGACGCCATCCCCTGGTCACGTTCTTGATTATCCCAAGCTTCAGGGTCAAAATACGTTTCCAGGCATTGATCAAGGCCACAGCGCCCTTGTTGAGATCTCCAAGTTGATGAGTTCATTGGGGAATAGGTATGATGAATGCGTTGGGAGCTCAAACTAGCACCACGGCGACACAGATTAGCTTTACTTGCTTGTGATTCATTGGCTGGAGGATGATGAGAGGATGATTGATCATCAAGTTCCATCTGATCGTTGATATCGTCATTTGTAGGTATTTTTGGCTTGCTTTCATGATGATTGGGTGAGGTCTCACTCGAGTTGGATACTTGTGAGCCTGGTGAAGCATTCCTGTCAAGAGATTGCAAGTCTTCCATGTGTGCACCATCACCATTCCTAAATGCATTCAGATGAGTTCAATGCTTGCTTGTAGCTTTGTTAAAAATTAAATAACCCAAGTCAGCTTACTGTTCATCATCACTTTGATCCTCTGCAACATATTTCCGGGTCTTCTGATCAATTTCAATCTGAATTTGTTTGGCATCGCGGATGTAAGCGGGGCAATTTGGATCGCCAGTAGGCTTCCTTGAGTTAGCTGTGGTTCAGAACTTGTGTTTCAACAAGTCAATTTCCCAATGTGATTGATTGTTCTTGTTGGCATACTTGTGGTAAGCTTCCTGCACAGAGCTCCACTGCTGAGGGCCCATGGGCATGACTCTACCAACACATTTGACCAGTGCAACACAGTTGTCTGTGTTATATCCTTGAGAACCAGGCATGCGACCCTGGGGTCTTTGGGGCGCAGTTGGATTTGCTGACTGTGAAAGTGGAGGTTGAGTTGGGTGTGCTTTGGTGGTTGCTGTTTGGGCTGAATTGGGTTGAGAATTCAATACCATTTCAGGAAAAGTTGCTGGGTTGTTGTTGTGGTTGGTTGTGTGATGTGTTGTGATTGAGAATCGAGAAGATATGACGGATATCTGGTCTTCCAGATGGCCTGGGTCAAAAAAGTTCCTACAAATTTGGCATGTCAAAATTTGATCCAGAAGGGTCCAAATTTGGTTCTGTAGGGCCTACAGAATCTACGGGAAGTCCTCCATTATCCAATAAACATTTTTTTTGGATAAAGTGGTTAAAATTGGATTTGAAGTTCCACAAAATTCAGTTGCAAACCCCACTATTTCATGAATGGTTTTTTGGATGTCAAGACATATTCCTTTAGTTATATGTACACAACCAGGAGGTAAAATTGCTTTCCTGGCACCATGTGAAAGCCCTCTTATTTCAACAGTGACTGAATACCACCGGAGCATCATTGGAGTCACTGGGTCCCCAGGGTGTCACACAAAACTTCACACAAAAGTGGCATACTGGACACTTGTGAGGTCACTTCAATGCTCTGCTGAAGCATCCCAAACACTGTTGTACATGCGGTGTGGAAATAATCTTTGTTGGGAGAATAGAGCTTGAGAGAGATAGGTGCTTGAAGGGCTGCCTCTCTGATAGCTGGGGAGAGCAATTAAAACAAGAAAAGAGTTTAGAATCTTGCAGAAGACAGTTTGCTTGGAGAAATCAATATACAGGTAAGTCTTTCTGATATGAATGGTGGGTACTATGTGAATAACTAATAGTAATGGATAAAATGCACAATACACAGGTATGTCAAGTATGATAAAACTGAGGAGGAGGAGGGATAAATGCACAATACTATGGATGACAAGTCTGATACCAAATGGGTACAGGAGGGGATAAATTCACAACACACAGGAAGGCAAGTATGATTCCAAGGGGTTAAATGCACAACAAAAAGGCTGGCAAGCCTTTTAATCCAAGGAGGGGAGGGCAAGGTAGGAAATAATACTCTTACAATGGGATAATACTCAAAAAGGCTAGTAAGGTTTCTAATAATGTGTGACCAGTGCTCTCAATGTGATTGCAGGATCTGATGAGGAACAAATGAAGAGGAAAAACAAGAGGCTTCATATACACAAATTAGGAGGAAACATGAAGGGGAAAACTTGTGGATGATAGCAGTTATGTAATCTTCTATGATGCTGAAGGAATAGTGGGAAATCTGAGACAAGGAGACATAGTGTGTGAGCCCAAGGAAATGAAACAGGTAGCAAACAACAAGGGGGGGGGGAATGGAATATTCTTATGGAAGTAGGCCAGGGAAGTGCAACTTGGTATGAGTGGAAAATTTTGAAGGGTAATAAAACATGTTGTAGAGAAATGATAAGACAGATAAATTGGTATAGCAAGAAGAGTTGGTTGAGTGGGAAATCTTGAGGGGTCCTGGGAACTGTACTGAGGTGTAATTTTTTCCTCCTCCCTTTGGTTCCTGGTGTCTTGAGGCCCTTGGGGTTTCATGTTTTTCTGGCCAGTTGTTTATCCTCTGATATGTAGTGCTTGCTGTGGAGGATCAGGATTGGCTTACCATAGTGGTCCTGCTGATGCTCAAGCAGATTTGTGAAAACTGGGCTAAGTGAGGCCTGCCGGACTGGCAGTTAATCATTGAGAAACCTCTGCCACATCAGGAGAACACCAACCACCAGGTTAAAACCCATCCTGTCCTGTCATAGGCCCGGGTGCTGATGGATTCAGAAGCCACCAAGAAAATAATTTTTTTGATAATCTCCTCCCACAGGGTGTTGTGATTAGAATGGCCTGGTTTTTTTTAGGCCCCTTTTGGCACAGTCGTACAGATTGGTGTAATATTGAACATTTAAATTAATAAAAACCAAACTGCCCATAAAAATGTGAAAAAATTGGCATAGAAGGAAAGGAGGCCACCTGCTCCATCATCAAAAAGATAAGAATTCATGTACTGGACCATCTCTAGCACCTCAGGTTGCAAGTGGGGCCGTGTTGGCCCAAAGCAAACCAATTATATCTAGGGTTGGGTTTGGGTTGAGGCTGAAACGTTGGGAAAACCCAAAGACCTGGGAGAGGGCTGATTTGCTGGCTCTTGAAACAACACAACAACCAGTGAACTTAAATTATATCTCCAAGAACCACCTGTAGGGATGGGAAATGCAAACTTTGACGTCCTTGGGTGGTGGAAAGATTACAAGCATTGGTATCCAACTTTAGCAAAGTTTTCAAGGTTGATTCTCATGACCCCTGCAACTTTGATTGCTTCTGAATTGCATTTCTCATGCAGTGGCAGGGTCCTTAGTTATTTCCCAAGCCAAATGGCTGCCAGCACTCTTGCGGCCCTTGTGTGTGGGCAAGACTGGATCTGGAACAAGGAGGGACTCCACAAGATTGAATAGGATATATGACGATGAGAACAATAATAACAATGATATTGAGATAGTAGGATAGGATTATCATTCCATTATTTAATTCCCTTCTTTTCTCTCTCCTATTTTTCCTTCCCCATTTATTTCTTTTCTCCACTGCTAGCATATTTGGCTGGGCTGAGATCATCCCAGTAAAACTGGGATGCACCCAAACAATTTAAACTTGGTTGATATTAAACAATAAAATGGAATTCAAAGGGGGGTACATTGGATTTGTATTTAATTGGTTGAGATCAACCAAGTTTAAATTGGTTTAGTGCATCCCAGTTTAACTGGGATGCTCTCAGCCCAGTCAATTATGCTGGCAGTGCTCCTGTTTCTTCCTACCAATGCCCTCAAAAATTTGTTTAGATAAATACTCATCTTCCTTATGTAGCAAATAAGCAAAGAATAGAACATGGCCACTTAAAATCCCGGGCCGGACCTGACCTATTATGAGCCGGGGTGGGTTTGGGAAAAAAAATGGGATCCTAACCCAACCAAATGCAAGTGTTGAGTTGGGTTTGGGCATCATTTTTTGACCTGAACCTGACCCGTTTGCAACCTGATGACTAGCACCACAATAGCAATATTACCCTTTATATCTGTTTCAAGTGTAATATTAATATGAAGATGATAATGACAGGCTCACATGCCCATTCTCATGTCACAAATGATGAAGCAGTTAGCCTTCTTTCTTTCAATACCAATTTTGTTACATTTGTGCCAACAGTTAATTGGTTTTTATTGAATTAAATGTTTAATATCACATCAAATTTTACAACTGTGCCAAACAGGGCCTGAGTTTGTTATGAAAATTGTTTCAGGAAGATACCCATTCCTTACAAAAGGTTTCCTGGGGAAATAAAATCATAATCAGAGACCACAAAAATCTGGGATCTGCCAGCTCAATGCTAGTTGCAGCGTCACAAGATCATTGTTCCACAGGTGGCAACTTTGGTTTTAGCCCCACTAGGCTATCCACACTGTCACAAGGACCATGAATGGCAGAAAAAATGGGCCATTACACTACACTACAATACGGGGCAATACACGTTAGTGTATCCAAGTGTATTGTGAGGCCGCATTGAGTATTGTTGAGATAGTGTACTAGAATTTCCTTATGCAGTATGCTTCTAATCTATAAACCCACAACTCAGCCTATATTGTACATGTATATAGTCTAGTTGTTCCCCTCACTGTTATCCTTCCTCACTGAATGATTATTATACATTGACTCAACATACTCGGACTATGTCCTTGACATCTCGTCAACCCTCTTAGCTCTCGTGTCACCCTAGTTACCCTCAACAAGTATTGTTAGTGGCTTTGGTTTTCCCACTCTGGAACACCTGGGTAGTGTTAGCTGACTGTTAGTTGGAATAAACTAACCTTTATAGTTGCCAGTAAATTTTAAAAGGGCCAAAGATTTACTGATAATTATTCAGAATTCACTAGTGAAAATAGAATCCATGCATCCTTCTAGTCACTATTTTTGTTTACACTGCTCCACATATTGCTTAATATTTTCCATAGTCTGTCTAATCTCAACTAATATAAAATATATTCTGTCCCTCTGTTTCAAGATTTGGTCTCCTTATTTTTATCTTCAATAAAGTAGTTTATGAAACACTCTTTTGATTTGGAATAAGTAACTAATAAAAATTATTGCATTGTTTTTAAAAGAGATCTAATGAGTGTTAGTGCAATAACACAATACACTAAATGTTAGTGTATTTATTTCAAGCACAAACATGGATAACCACCAAATAATATCTGGCTTGGTAAGTGGTATGGCAACACTTTGGAGATAAATAAAACTACATCAACAGCCATAAAAAAGAAGGAAAAAAGATATACTGTGAGCTGTAAAAAACCATGGATAACAATATCATGTGGTTAGTGTATTTTATAAAAAATAAAAAAGACTGTTAGGGTACTGGCCCATTGTTTCTGGCAGTGAGCATCACCTGGACTTGAGTGGAAGTGGGATGCACAAAGGGCACAACAATGAACATATTGTCTGCAGAGAAACCTGGTCACCTGCCTGAGAATGCTTGCCCAGGGCCCAAAATCTCCCCTTTTCTGAAAGGGTCACTCTAACATGGAAATGACCACATCATCACCATTGTGCTCTGCATAGTCAGATTTATCCCTGCTGTTTCATAACCCACGTCCAAGGCTGTATGTATTTTTTCATGCTAAAATGAGATTTTCATACTTCTATTAGTTTTTCTTTTTCTTTTTTTCCTTGGGGAGAGTAGTACCCAATCAGGTATCCTCAGGAAAATCCTCAAATCTGGCTCAAGCTTCCCCACCAAAAGGTATGGTAAAAATTTCTACACCATCCCACTTCAAACATTTGCAATTCACCCCTGAAGGAAAAGGTGAAATTGGGTGGTGGAAAATGTGTGGCTAGTTTTGAGATTTTTTGCCAGTAGTAAAACTGAGCTAAAACTGAGCAAAACTGAGCATTCTCAGCACCACCCCCAAAACTTACCAGAATGGATAAAATTGTGTGTTAAACAGCTTTGTAAAATTTATTTTTTTTGGCTGAGCATGCTCAGCATTGCTCAATTTAGTACTGGCAAATTTTCTCAAAATTGGTCACCTATTTTCCCCCATCCCAGTTCACCTTCTGCTTCAGGGGAGAATTGCAAAATTTTTAAGTGTCCCCGCATATTGGCACACACATAGTTTGGTGCTGTAGTAAGACTCAACAAGTGCTAATGAAAGCCTTTTTGCTGAATGAAGCAGGATATGACGAAGTTGCAAACTCTGTCATTCTATGGTATCAGAAAACAGACCCACCAAACTCTGTTTGTCAAGCTTTATTCCAGAGAGGTAGCCTTTCAACCACTTAATCCCTCTCAAAGCTCTATTCCCCCATGATTAGTTCCACAGTGTATGGTTGAGTAAAATTTAGGGTAATCATGTAATTTTCTGAGCTGTTTTTCACAAATCAGAAAAAAATGAAGTAGAAAATTTAATCACCCCAGGTTAGACTCAGTTACTCTAAATTTTACGTAATTGTACAGTTTGGTAATTTTGTCACTCATGAAGTGCTATTTTGCACTTTTCAGGGACAAGGCTAAAGGGAGCATTGGAGAGATTTCTAGTACCTAACAATGTGTATTTTACTAGCTCCGAAAGCATGTTGAGTTTCTTCAATCATTGGGTGTTGTTGTGCTCTGCTTGAGTTCAGCACTTGGGTGCTCCAAGCGCACTCTGCTCTCTCTCTCTCTCTCTCCGTCCCAACTGTTCAAGTATCATCAAGGTTTTGTCCTCCCTGCAGCTGTTGTATTAGTATTGCTTAGGTTTCATCTCTGCTGAATATAAAGGACTCTTTGCCTTGTGATCCTTGTTCTTGAGACTTGTCAAGACTCTTGGCTGAACTTCTTTGATCAACATTCAAGATACTCAAATCTCAAGACTCAAGACCAACATTACTCAAGACTGTACTCTGTAAATTCTCATTCTTCAATCCTCATTTCAACCTCACATATCTGATCTGATTTTTTCTCCTGCTTACACCTCATCAAGTCCAAGACTCTTGACGACATCAAGAGACTTAACAGACACAGCTTGCTTATTAGTATTACATTAAGTTACTCAACGTAGTGTTTGTTAATTCTAGTCTCTTTTTTTCTTGTGTGTTGTTTGTCAAGGAATTCACTGATTTATTATTTTTGTTTTCTTTGTTTTCTTTATTTTTCTAGTTTACTTATTCTTATACTTCTTACTTCAATTTTTAAGTCCTGATCTATTCTTATTCTGATTTCCATTGTTAGTGGTATTGTTGAAATTTCTAGTTATTGACACCCCTCTTCTGAGCGCTCTCTCTCTGGCTGCTCTCAAAACCGTGCACCTGCCCTTGATCTCAACTTTGAATCCGCAGCACTATCTTGTGCACCCTAATCATTTTTCAGTTGCTTAGGGTTTATACAACCTACTAGATTAGCTGTGAGCCCCAGCTACGCTTTGTTCTTCAGAATCATGAAGAACCCCGATCTCACCTCAAGAATCAAAAACTTAGATAACTCAAGAACAAAATTCCTGAATCTGTAAAGTTCAACCAATCAACAGCTCTCACTTCACTACATCAATTCTAACACCGTATTGGATTTTTGTCTTCAGGATTTCCTTCAAATTAAATCCAGTCAAATAAACTCAGGTCTCATTAACTCTACCTCACGTCTGCTCAAATGTTGTTTGTTTCTCTTCCCTTTCCTTTCCTCTTTTCTTTTTCTTGTTGTTTGTTGATGAAATCACTGATCTTTCTTTTCTGTCTATTTTCTTATTTTTCTTCTTTCTTCTTCTATTTCCGCCTCCAGTTAATTCTTCATATTTCCTAAGTCCTCATACTCTACCTTTATTAGTCCATCTTTAGTGGTATGCCATATCTTTCCTATTCATTTCTCTCTTGTTTTGATTGTCATTCATCTCCTGATTCATTTTTCTAATTCTTCTTTTCTTTTTCTAGTTTTGGTTCTGGTTTTTAGAAATCTATTGAAAATTTTTCAGGTATGTTGTCTTCTCATCACTTTTGCTATTATTTGTTCTCTTCTTTTTTTAATTTTTGTTTTTTAATTCTTTTTTTCTTTTAGTTTGGTTTTGGTTTTTAGAAAATTTTAGCAAGATTTCAACAAAGAAATAAGTCAGAGTTCTCTACCAAGCTAGGAGAGGATCATTGAAAAGAGATGATATGGTATGGTTGATTATGTAAGCATTGGCAATTCCCCATGTGAACTACACCAGACATGGAGGGGCTTCACACCTTGTGCCTGAGTTGAGACCTTGTCAACTCAGTTACTCACTGCCAGTGTGATTGCTTCAGATTCCCAAATCCAGCATTATGTCAGATGAAAAATATGATATTGTAGCAAACAAGAATAACATTAAGTATACCAGAGCTGATATTTTGTCTACCAAGAATGATATTTTGTCTGTCATGGCTGATGTTGAATCTACTCTACCTATGTAATATCAGCATCACTGAAAGTGTATCAGATTTTTACATCTGATATAATTGTTTGGCCCAAGGATGTTGTATCAGAACATCAAAATCTGATAAATTTTCAGTTATTCTGATATGATATGGGTTGGTTAGGTGCAATATCAGTCATTAGGGGGTATCAATTCTGTGAAATATAAAATCTTAAAACCTCGTTATCTCCTGAATAAACCCATTATTGATGATGAAAATATTTTGAAAAGAAGCACTTCCAAGCCTTCCAAAAAGACATAAACACAAAATTAAAAGTTGTGGATTAGTTCAAGTGTAAATGAGGTTTGAAGTTTTCAGATTTCTCATATTTGATACCCCCTATTATAGATATAATGTCATTATTGGTAGACACAATATCAGCTCTGTTGAGTGTTAAATTGAAGTCACTATTCATTACAGACCTCCTCTGTAGCCGCAGCTAACCTTGAACGCCCAAGACTTTTTGATCTCTCTCCGGACTTCTCTCCTCATTGACTTTCTACTATATTGATCTCCCCTCTTATTTGTTTATTCTCATTTCCATTACATTTCACTCAAACCTGTATCAACATTGCTTGACAAATCCCTCCTCATTTGAAATCTCTCAACTCATAATCACAAGCTTCATCATCCTTGACATCACTCAAATCCTAATCTCAAGTTCCCTCACCACTCTTGTTGAATTTTTGAGCAAGAGAACTCTGACAAAAAAAAAACTAAAAATGTATATGATCTTCTGACACCGGAGAGAGTGGGAAAGTCACTATGGACTCTGGTCTGTGAGGGAGGGATAGGGCACTTCACAGGATTGATTGTAAGAAGAAAAAGAAAAACCAAGGTTTCAAATTTCTTCTCTCATTGAGCATCTACTTAAATGGATCAGAGAGCTACAACATCTTGGTGACATGTGATTAGAGAAGAAGATGATGGAATGAAAACAATGAAAAGCTTTGTGAAATTTGAAAAGAAAAATAAATAAAGGAGAGAAGGTACAGAGACAAAATTCCAACAACTCTCAATCTCAAATTTGATCTCTCACTCAAGCGTTCTCATTTCTCCAAGTTGGTGAGAAATAAAAAACATCATCCGTTCATTCTCTTCCTCATTGACTGACCTCTTATCTGTTTTATTTGGTGTTTCTGTTTCTTTAGTACTTTTCCTTCTCCTATTTACTGCTTCTTGATATCTTGTCCTTCCCAAGCTCTTATCTAGTCTGTGTGATAAATCTTTTCTCAAAACCTTCATCCTTTTTTATTTTATCTAATGTTCGTTTCTTTCTCAATCTGGTTTTTGGTACCTTAGAAATTATTCCTTATTTCAACAGTAGGCATATTATCAGTTTTTTCTGATTCAACATCACTATTATTGGTATGAAATAATGCCAGATTTGCAAATATGATACAATCAGTTTGGTACTGACTGAGTCTACCAATGGCCACCTTCAAATGTCCTCAATTGAAATTACAGTGGGTATACAGGTGAACTTGGCATGTTATTTTGGATTCCAGCACCCCAGCCCTCACACCAAAAGTCAAGAGACTTATTCAGATGGTACAAAATAGGTTCCAAAGAATGATTGTCCAGAAATGAAAACAAAAGACAATGTTATAAAATTTGTAAAAAATAAAAAATAAAGCTGAATTTTTTTTGAAAGTTTCAATATCCATTTCTGAGGGACAGGAATATACAAAAATAAAACTGAACCCAAAAAAAGTTGAGGTCAGTGGGTTGACAGACTGAAAGGAAAAATTGAAAATTCCAGTGGCTGACTGCAATGTGGGGTGGTAAATGGCCCACTTTACACCTGTTTAAAAGCACCTGGTAGAGATGGTGGACTCCAAAATAATATGCCAATTTCACCTGTCTAGCCACAGTAAATAAATGACATAATATTCTTGGATAAAAATGAACCAACACTAAAAGCAAATCAGGCTCCACTCCCATTAGTTGACATGCCAGATACACTTCCAGCATAATTGAATGGGCTGAAATGACCCCAGTTAAACTGGGATGCACTAACACCAGGGCAGTTTCCCTGGCACCCACCTATCAAGTGCCTTCCTCCAACTGAACTACTGTAGTTCAGTTGGAGGAGGGAAATTGATAGTGGAGTGCCAATGAAACTCCCCTGGTGTAAGGTGTGAGCTGGCGTCTCTTTAGTGACGGACAGACACAAGAATGGGGGGAGAATTATTAATGTTGATTACAATTAATAATTCTGAAAGAAAACAACAAGATAGAAATAGA
>LUKR01000208.1:3332-24841 GCA_019395275.1 Puccinia brachypodii | reverse complement strand
ATGCGCACGTGACTTGAGAATCGAGAAACCGTGCACAACACTGATTACATAATTTAATTTACATGCTTTTAACTTAACAAATACTTCTAAAATTTTTCTCATATCGTCATTTCACCTCACATCATTCAATTTCGCAAAATCATCATTTCAGTTCCATCTTAATTCTCACATATACCTCGGGCGCACGGACATGTGCACTTTTGGACTTGATTCTCTCCTGTGCTGTCATGTGAATTTTTGTACTTCACACAAATTTGCGGTCATGTGAACGACGAGCGAGCTTTTCCCGAAATTCTTGTTAAAAAAACATTGCATCAAACGCATTGTGGAGAATACAACGTTTGCAGAAACGAAGGCAGGTTCTCCAACCGCCTGACAACCTTGTGGCCCCAAAACGTTGCCAATCGGTTGAGAAACAGCCTTCGTTTCTGCAAACGTTGACTTTCCACCCATCTGTTGGGTGAAGCGTTGTACGCAACAAGTCTCGTTCTCGAAACCGCCTCAAGTTGGTTACGAAAGCTACAACGTTGCTAAAACTGAGTTTTTCACCTAAAACGTTGCCCAGGGGTTTTGGCAAACCTGGAGTGCACCCGTGGTGTAGTAGTATAGAGAGATAAAAGTACATAAATGGCTGCAGACAACCCGGACCCCGAGACCCGACCCAAAATGACCTGAACCCTACTGCCAAAGTGTTTGGTTTGGGTTCGGGCAGCGTTTTGAATATTTTGACCCGACCCAAACCGACCCAATTGGAGTGTCGGGTCGGGTTTGGGTACTACTTTCTGACCCGAAACCGACCCGTTGGGAACCTGAACGTAGATCTTCGCCGAGTTAATCGGGTTGGCCTGTGATGGCTCGGAGACGGCTAGCCCTACAGCCAAACGGCTGTAGGGTAGGAGCATTCCACAGTTGCCCGGGTAATTCCGGATAGCGCCCGCGGTGTAGTTAGACCACGTTCCTCGCTGCGGAGGTAACGCTTGGACTCGCGAGGCGGGCCTCTGGAGGGAGGGCGAGCCTGGTAAATCCCCTCTGTCTCAGGCGGGAGGCCTTGCCGGTAGGAGACGGGACTTGTGTTAAGTATGAGGGAGGGGAGGCTCGCTTCGCGAGTTTAGCTCTACCTCCCGACTTTGCTAACCTCCTGTTAGTATCAGCGAGGCAGATGCCCAGCATTAGCACTAGCAGGGGCGCACGTGGTCTGCTAGCCCGTCCAGCTCCTTCTGCGTTGCTTGGGGTGGGTCTCGTTGAAGCTTAAGCGCAGCCCTTGGTCGCTTGACCAGAGCTCCGACCTTGCCCGCCTGCTAAGAGATCTGTCGTAGGCTTGTTAGACTTGGACCAGACATGATCCCCAAAACACTGAAATTGGAGTCTCATCGAGCTTGTACAAGTCGCTCGAAGTGGCCCTTGATGTATGTGGTGCTCAGGTTCGAAGGATGTCTGGGCAATGAGTATTATACACTGGCAAGCCTTCGTTCCAACTCCAAAATAGCTGAACTGAACCATCAGGAAATCATAAACGAACACCCTCACGTTTATCCATGAACGTGCTTATGTTTCCGCGCCTATTTTCGGCTCTCTTCATGGCAAGCGCTTAGGATCTCCTCATAAGAAAACCTTGGCGAGGAACTCACATCCCCTGTTTGCGAAAGAACCATGGGCACGAAAAGCATGTTCAACGATAAGGGGGACGACACATCTGCTCTGGGCCCAAAGAAAAATCAAGACGCTTCCGAAGAAAATAATCAGGCTTCAGAAGATAGCCTTCCAATTATCACAATCAGATCTGTATTGGTTGGAGTGATCATCAGCGCATTTGGAGCAACTTGTGCTCAAGTTAGTGCACAAACGTTTTCAAAAGTGGCATTGAAATGGCATACTGACATTATATATGAAATACTGTCAATTACTCAAAACATTCTTCAGATATTTATCTTCAAACCTATTGTCCTCCATGTCCACTCGCTATTTATCCAGGTATGCCGGAGTCCCATTGACGCCCCCTGTTGCTCTCAGTGCAAACAACAATTCCTGATGGTTTTTGTTCCTCCGTTTGTAGCTGGCCTGTCTAACCACCGGAAAACTTTTAGCCCGAATACCGGGACCTAAAAGATGGAACCATGGGCCTTTCAACATTGTAAATGCACTCTTCATCCAACAGCTTAGCGTTCTACTAAACTTGCAAAACATTTACCACAGAAAGAAACCACATTTAGCTCAATCATGGCGTGTTCTGCGAGCTCAGGTGCCATTACCTCCGTTGAGGTCGGTTGAAACCCTTTCAAAATGTTATGGCGCCTACAGCCAACTTACGCTGAATAATATTGTTTCACAGATGATCGGAGCCCGAGCACTTTTATTCAACAAAAATCCCGACTTTTTTGTGTCGCTGCTAGTGATGCTGAGCTCACAGTTGATCGGGTACGGGATCTCAGGGTACGTGATGATACCTCACTTAATCTAGGCTTGTGGCGCATAGCTAACCTGAAAAACCGTAGGTTGCTGCGACCAATCTTAGTCTATCCCTCAAAGATGGTGTTTCCTTCGGTCTTGCCGTCAGTGGTATTATTCAAGTCAATGTACTCCAAGAGCCATGAAAGCCGAAAGCAGATTTCTTTCTTCAAGAAGGCACTCCTGGGCATTGGTATTTGTGAGTCCGACTACCAGATTTTTATAATAAACGCGATGTTACTATTCAGAAGACATTTCAGCAGGAGTTGAGTATTTTTATTTCTTGTTCAGATGAAGTCTTTCCCATTTACATGGCACCAGCTCTTCAAGCTGTCAGTCCATGGTGCTTAACATTGCCAAAAAGGGCGGAAATCGCACAGCTTTTTGGGGGATCTACTGTTGGAGAAGGATTGGGATTTCTTTCTTTCAGCTTGGATTGGACAATTATAGGAGCACATGGGCCTCTGTACACTCCCCTAGATGCACAGGTCTGCAATATTATCTCTCTCTAGACTCTACCCTTCTAGTTTTCCATATACTAAGCACCGTTTTCAACACAACAGTGGAACCTACTCATTGCACACATTCTGGCTATATTTGTCTTCTCAGCTGCTTACAAAAACAACTGGCTAGGTGAGAATTCTTTGATAGTTTACCAAGTGATTATTACTGATGTATATGGTGAAACAATCAGGCGGGGGTTCACTACCGTTCATATCTTTTGAGCTATTGGACCATAGTGGAAAGTCATATAATACCTCTGCAATTATTAATCCTGATGGAACAGAGAATTTTGCAGCAGTGGAAAGGCTGGGACTTCCATTTTTCTCCTCTGCTTACATCATTGGGAAAGCTTTTATGTGTCTGGCAACAGCTGCTGCTTTTACGTCAGCAATCCTACAGAACTGGCAGAAAATCAAAGATTTGATCACTAGAAAGCAAGTTGAAACAGACCCCCACCGCTTGACTTGCAAAAGGTTCAAAGATTTCCCCATGTGGTGAGCCTTTATCAAGTTCTCTGTTTGAATACCTATGCATGCCTTTACCAC
This sequence comes from Puccinia brachypodii, assembly GCA_019395275.1. NCBI lineage: Eukaryota > Fungi > Basidiomycota > Pucciniomycetes > Pucciniales > Pucciniaceae > Puccinia > Puccinia brachypodii. Next base: position 21,347 of record LUKR01000208.1, on the reverse strand, counting down.
CCACCATACTAATGATTTTGATTGTGTTGCTACAGGGCTTTTGTTGTTCTGCTGATAGTCTCAATTGCATTGGCTTTTATAGCATCTTACTTAAACCAATCTGGCTTGTCTGCATTGGGACTTAGCTCAGCAATTCTGATCTCAGTGTTACTAAGGTGAGTTTAAACCAGAAACAATATGTGTTTCTCAGTAATCACTCATCTCTACCCAATTGTAGTCTTGCCTCAGGATTTTTTTATGGGACAACAGGAATGAGACTTCATACCTCTCCAGGTAAAAATAAATTCAAGGTATCTCCTATTTCACTTAAGCCACAGGGATTGAAACAATTGATTTTTTACAGTGGTTCAGATGTTAGGGTGAATAAATTTTGAAATTCAAAAACAATTTGTTATAACTTGCATTTTGGTCTCCAAGATTGCTTGAAATACAAATGCATGAACTCAATAATTTTTTGTTTTCAAAGTGGCCTGTTGTTTCCAGGAAATGCAGTTGGCACTATGTGGTTCACAACGTAAGAATCACCTTGATCAATCTTTCAATATCAAAAAATATCAAGAGATACTGATATAATAGTACATTCCTCTTTTCAGATTTGGATCCTCAACAGGTAAAACTAAATTAAAGTGTCAACATATGAGCTAGATTAAAGACTGAATACTTTTTCAATACAGCTTCACAGTCAACACTCATGCTAAAAGGTATTTCATTAAAATGAGACTTTATTCCTCAATATTTTCTCCAAACTCATCCTCTCAGTTCACTTCCTGATTGAATTGTTTTTACAACAGAACTCAAGCTGTGAGTTCCCCCTTTTAAACTTTCAGAGTAGTAACAAGTCAATCTTACAGATTTCCGGTTGTTTTTTTAAATCAAGTGGGCAAGTGAGTAGCTTTTCTATTGAGTGTATCCTATTCAAAGAGTTTTGGGGCCTAAGTATTCACACATTAATTTTGCTACATCATTGAATGACCTGGAATTATTGAAACATTCAGTACATGCACCTTTCCTCAGTATGCTATAAATTTAACCATTCATTGTTAAAAGATCATACAGATGACTAGAATGAAACTTACCTGTGACCCACCCATAAATAAACAGTTTTCAATTGTGGTTGGTCAACTCATTGGAACGTAAGTTTTACATGAATTAAATTTGTCCTTTTCAAGACTGAAATCATAGATTTATTGCTTGTTTCATGTGGACTAAACATTTACAAATTTCCCTACATTTCAGGGTTGTTGGTGTTCTTATCAATTTTGTGGTGTTTTTGAGCATTCTGGTGAGCATTTTATCTGTTTCATCCATTAATTCAGCCAAAAACAAGGATCAAATGGTTTCCTCTGAATATGAACACAGTCTTCTGAAAGAGAAGCTTTACTCAAACCAGAAGGGAACTCAGCTTTTTCAGGCATGCACCTTACTTCATTCGAAGCACAATCAATAACGTGAGTTTAAAACTTATGAATTTGATTTGCATGTATGCCAACTGAAATCTTTCATTAAAGTTGGGGAATATTTGGAAAAAGATTATATGGATCCGGAAAAAGATATGTAAGTCTTGAAAAATGATATTTATTCTTTTTGATGGGCTCCCTGTGGTGCTTACTCCCAATAAATCTCTTTCCTATTTTGAAAATGCTCAGTCATTTGTTCCATATAGTCTGGTGGCTGGGTTTTTGTTACCAATCCCATTCTATTTGTTTCAGAAGTACTATCCCAAGATGATCTTGTCAAAAATCAATGTTGCATTGATAGCTGGAACATTCTATGTCTCTATCCAAGGTGTGCTGTTTGAATTTTTTTCCCCATACAACATTCAAGCTAACCAAACTTTTGCAGGACTCACAAGTGGTGCTACCATGAAGTTGCTCATTGGATTCATGTCTCAGTTCTACATGAAAAGGTATCATAAATCTTGGTGAGTTTCAACACATTTGACAAAAAAAAATTTTTTTGAGACTGTGAAAATGTGCATCAAATCTGATTTTCTGATTGATTTCTTTCCAATCTCCTTGTGGGGAATTTCAAGGTATGACAACTACAAGTCAGTATTGTGCATTCAAATATAATTCCAAATTTATTCTTATAGATTTGATAGCCTATCAGAAAGAAATTGATCAAAATAAAGGTGAACTTGGACCATTGTTTCTAACCACAACAATACTCCTTACTATTCCCTTTAGTTATATACTGAGTGCAGCACTGGATGGAGGAACCCAAATGGCAATTCTTATCTGTACCTTCCTATTCCAAGGAGGGGCAGGATTAACAATACTCTTTCCAAAGTGGGTCTATATCTCAAACTTTCACATCAATGTACACTTTCAGGGTCTGAGAAAAAAAATCGCAACTTAATTCATCTTTCTACTGAATAGCTATTTCCTTAACCCTGCTCAAGGTCCACGTGACTATTGCTACAGTGAATAAGAGAATTAATCAAAAAAGTAATCAGAAATTCATTGGATTTCAACAATCTGGAAACATCAATGAATTTCATGGCCACAGCTCAGCATGGTAGGTTGATTTTAGTTACTGTTGTACATCAATGTTAATTCTTCTATGGATTGTGAGTTCCATTTCTATGGAGAATATAGAATTCCGTCATTTGTATAGTTTTCCTTGTGAACATGATCACCTTGCCTAAATTGTGGAGCTTTTGAAGGTTGCTTAACAAAGAATCTACTGCTAAATCGAATAAGCTTCTCATTTTGTGTGGTCGAGTGGGAAGCCACTTTCTACGCCAGCGTGATCGGCGGCTCCCGGATCATGATGCACGGCGTGCTCCCTTCAAACTTCGGGAGAACTTTGTCAGGTGGGCCATTGACAGTTGGTTGTAAAATGAGCGGTAGGGAGACCGAGACCCCGGGGGACTTTACACTCTCGACAGGCCAATAATTTCGGAAACGGCTGTCGGTCAGATTGGGCCTACTTGACTTGGGTGGCCTGGGTTTTACAGGTCGGCCGAAACCCGAGGTTCCCTCTTCCGCAAAGGCAAGCCTTGTCACAGGAAGGTCTCCGTAATGCTGCAGTGCAGGCATTGCTTCGTCGGTAGTATCATTCTTGACTTGACCCGGGCGAGCCAAGTTCTGATTTATATCTCGAGAAGGCTAGGAAACCTGGAGAATACATAAACAGGTTCAGATTTCCGGGCAACTCTTTTGGTCCCCGTGAATCATTTCACTCCTATCGGCATGGGTACATGGCTTGAGGCTGAAGGGGTTGCGGCTGAAGAAAGAGGACAATGGTGAATTTTGAAGGAGTCCTATAATGTCCACCCCCGCGGGAGATTCTTGGCAACGGTTGTTCACTCAGATTGTCTGGGTTGCACTTGGGTATCAACCGTGTTGTGTATAAAGTGACTAGGGAGGGACGCGTCTCTCTTCACCATCTGGCCCTACCCTACTCTAACATTCATTCATTCATTCTACGGCCACAAATACCCCAGTACTGTCCCTACACATCATTCATCAGGCTACCTACGAATCTGACCAGAACGAAGATGCGATTTTCCACCCTTTTCAACACTTTCACGCTGCTCCTAATCCACAGTGAGGTTACGTTCTCTACATTTGTATGCAACGACAATTCGATAGCAAACGCCAAAGTTGGTATTTGTTTAAGGAAGATAAATGGAGATCAAGATGCCCATGACAAAAGTTTACCCATCCTAGACAAGAAAGAGTTTCTCGGTAAGCCAGCCTGGCCTGCGTAATAGCCTTACGACTCGGTAATAAATTAGTCGAAAAGCACCGCTCATCATAAAATACTCATTCAATGTACACAGGCATCGCTGCTACTTCAACAAGCCCGGACCACTTTACCTGTGATGGTTTGTCAATTGGCAAGGGAGGCGTAGAAGCTAGGTTTTGTTGCAACCTTCCAGCACCCAAAACAGTGCGTTTGAAATCCGTAATTTATGTCGGGTAGCCTATTATAATAATATTGATGGGAAACCTTTTTCCCCTGCAATCTAGATCGATGCCTACACGCAAGCAACGATTAACGCCTTTTGCGTTCCTCGAGATGCCAAAAAATGACCACGGCCCTCAACCTTCTTAGGATGTGTCTAATGTTGAAACTCTTCGAGGCGGACCATTTACACCTGTTTTAAAGGATCAAATGATTAGTTTAACCCGGTTGTTTTGTGATGCTTCCCTTTCATTCCCTCTCTACAGTCCACTTCATACCACCTTCCCTAGTTAAAACATTCCGTCCTACCTCGAAGAAGGCGATTGTTGATAAAATTTACCTGTTCAATGTATTCTCTTCATGGGAAAAATGTAATTCTTGTCTTCTTTCCGGTACGATGGGTGATTTTGCATTTGCAATCCACCTGCCTCAGTACATCTGCGCACTTGCATATCTCGCTTGCCCTTGGCAATTGACCTCAAAGAAATGACCGTGATTATACATGTCGCAACCTGCCTCAAAAACAAAAGCAAGACTAGGATCGCAAGCTTGGATTATTGAGTACAGGACCGTTTGTTCCAGGGAAGTATTGTATAGCTGAAATTCCAACCCCGTTGATTTCCCCTTCAAAATTATGTGCTGATTCAGGGATCCACTTGCATCCAAGTCTGGAAATTTCTATTATCATACCACTCATAAAAAAAGAACTGTTTTCTTCTTGAAAAGTTTGAAATCCACCAAAGAAAGAGTCCCTTAAAACAGACAAATTTCATGAGGTACTCTTGGGATAAGTGATTGATTTCATGTCTTTTCATGTGGCAATGGAGAAAGATCCGCTTTGCCAATCCCACTATAAATATGTGCCCTCTGTAGGGGTCAAGCTTCAGTTTGGTTTCAAGTATTGCAGTTGGATTTTTCTCATATGTATGACATTGAAATTTCAATTTTAGGTTTGTGATTTCTTTCAGGGTTGTTGGGAGTTTACAGGTGGAAATGATTGATTGTTTATTGATAAAAAAAAACAATACCAGATATAACATTTGTTTTGACTAATAAAATTCAGAGCTCGGATATGTACATGTAGAGAACGAAATGAAACATGGGAGTTTGAGAACAATGGTGGGTGGTCAGTGATTTGATCGACAATCCATTGAAGTTTTCCATGATAAACGACGAGAGGGTGGGGTCATTCATGAGTGAGGGTGATTAAGGGTGTTGACCAGGTCCCCTGGGTTCTCTTCCCACACGACCTCGAGTATAGCAGATCTTCTGAACGTGTTGCAAGGTGGTGGGTTCAACCTGCAAGTAAACAAGGCAATTGTTGTTGTTTTTTGATCAGTTTCTTCTCATGTTTGAAAGGATTCAAAGACTTGGAGGACAAAGCAAAAGGAGAACTCACTCTAGGTGTAGGAGAAGTATGACAACACCATAACTCTTCGACTTGCTTATCACCAATCCTAAGGTTACGACAAGTAAACCCACCACTGTTGTCCTTCGCTGCTTGGATCACTTGAAATAGAAAAATTCAGGAAATGAGAATAAAATTGATAAGAATAAGGAATTGGTGTCATCAGTAAGTATGAGGACGTATAATGCTCACTGAGGTACTTCCTCCCCATTTCTGGTGGTAAGGTTCTATCCTGGCTATCCGATTCGTATCTCGGTCGACCACAAAAACCAAGTTTGGCATTCGGTTTAGAGCTGTCATTACACGTGGGGTTGGAATAAACCTGTTCACTTTGGACGAATAATAGTATCATAAGAAATTCAAAACAAGTGGTGAATCGCATCGCGATTGGGTGCGGATATGAGTTTTTCGTTAAAGGATCCGACGATTAATCTATTGAAGTGGAAGTGGAAGTTAATAAGTACAGGAAAAGAAAGAAGATCGTTTTATTGACAAAAGAAGTGGATGGTGGATGATGAGAAAGGACAAACAAGGTGGAACCCACCTACAAATAGTGAGAAATAATGTCTGGAGAGACCGTGGTACGGAAAACCGTTTCCAAGGGTAACATTGCAAGATATGATGGAGGGCTCTAGTCGGCCTATTGCTTTAAAAATGGACTCCCGAATGAGCCCTGTAACTCTCGTATAAGCACGAAACAAGCACGAGTTAATGAATGTGCCATGAGGCTACCGGCCAGGCAACAACACCCACCTTGTAAGCTGGGACACGTGGCAGGGACAACCCACACCCCGCTAATCCACCAGCGCGGGTGACTTGTTAAAAAAAAAAATCTTGAAGAGACAAGGAAGTTGTCTTGCCATTCGGCTTACCCTAATTTAACTAAGTCCTCCGGCTTTTTTCAGGCCGATGGCTTGCCGGAGGGACTCATGCGCCAAGTCGCTACCCCTGCCTACGAGGTTTATCGGTTTAATAGGGGACTTTTTTCCGACTAACACGCGTTCATCTTCCTCGTCGTAAAAGGAAGTTATATCGGCCTCGCTTCGGCTTTGTGGCCGTGCGCGCAGCATCCATTCCGATGGCTTGCCGGATCACCCTGCGGCGGCATCCGCAAAACGCGAATTTCTTTTGGCTCTCTCTCTGCCTCAGTCCATGACTGGCATGACCCTGACCGCCTCAATCAGGCCTATCTACGCGGCCAGGACTCATACCCTACCCTACCCCATGGGCCTATCCCCGACGTTATATTTTGATTGACGGCACAGGCTTCAGAGCTGGCCTCTTGAAAACCATCGAAAGTACTCTACCAAGAGATGTGCTCGGCTACCCAGGCGCTCTTACAGCCGTGGAATATTTCCCTGGGTTGTGCTGGTGAGTGGTAGTTCGTGTGACAGGTGGCTGACAGTGGGAGTGACATGACATCATCGAGTTCGGCTGCCCGCCAAAAAAAAAAAGAAAAAAGAAAAAAGCAACAGCAACAGCACAGTAGCAGAAAACCAAAACAGCAGCAGCAGCATGGAGGGAGGAGCAGAAATCGAAGATGGGCCGAAGGAGATAGTATCAACTTATCCACCGCCCAGGCTGGCTAGCACGATCGCCAGCAGGGAATGCGCATTCGAAGCCGACTCAGACACCCTCTCAGAGATTGAGTCCATTACAACAACAGCAAGGAACTCGAGATTGGAAGCAGGGCCATCGTCAGCGAAACTAGGAGCGGAGGAGCTGAGGATGGATGGACTGATAGAAACTGGACAACGACGAGGGAGCGTGATCACGAACGAAGAAGATAGTACGAGCTATAAGTTGTACCGTGATGACAGCACCGTGGATGAGGAGCCATTACTCGGCCGAACTGGACCGAAGAGATCTGGAACCATAGAAGAAGAAACAAGCGATGATTACAGTCATTTATTAGATAAGGGTACAGGCATGATGGCCGGAGTGGCGAATATGGCCAACAGTATCCTAGGAGCGGGGATCATCGGACTGCCATATGCATTAAAGAATGCTGGATTTATCACCGGCACGCTTATGGTGATCGTACTCGGCATCGTCACCGATTGGTCGATCCGTCTAATCGCTCTTAATAGTAAATTGACCGGACAAAGATCCTATATCGGTATCCTCGAACACTCCTTTGGCTTCCCCGGAAAAGCAGCAGTCTCATTCTTTCAATTCATCTTCGCTTTCGGTGGAATGTGTGCGTTTGGAGTGATCGTTGGTCAGCTTTAACACACATTCCTGTTTTGAAAGATTCTTCTGGACTGACTTACCTCAGCTCTAATGTCTCGGCCAATATAGGTGATACGATCCCCCCAGTTCTCTCGACCTTATTCCCGTTTATATCGAGATCAGAATGGTTCTCATTCATCTTCTCACGAACGTTTGTCATATGTTTTTTTACGATAACGGTTTCGTATCCATTATCACTATATCGAGACATAGGTAAATTAAGTAAAGCGAGTGCAATGGCTCTTTTAAGGTATTTTTTTATTTTTTTTATGTTTTTATGTTTCTTGCTCTCTATTTCTCTTCCTTACTTTCTCGTTTCCCTTAAGTTTGAAGTAGACAAGGAGAGAGTAAGAGAGAGAAGGTTGAGTTGTTTCTGTTGTTTTTTTTTTCCATTTTTTGGGGTGTATGTATAAAAAAACAGTATGGTAATGATTGTTTTTTCTGTCGCTCTTGGTGGTCCATCAGTCGATTCAAAGTTAAAAGGAAACCCATCCTCAAGATGGACTTTTATCCAACCTGGGATAGTTGAAGCTATTGGCGTTATCAGTCTGTCATTTTTTTCTTCTCCTCCTTCTCTGTTCTCATTAGAAAAACTGACGTCTTTCGTATCTGATTATGAAAAAGGTTTCGCTTTCGTTTGTCATCACAATTCTTGTAAGTAAAGAAAAAACTGGATTCTCAATTTTTATTTTTATTTTTATTATTATCATTCGACCAACTAACTTACCCCACCATTTCTTGTTTTTTTGTAGTACTGATATACGGTTCATTAAGAACACCGACATTGGATCGATTCGCCCAAGTGACACATGTATCGACTGGATTATCAGTATTAGCTTGTCTAGTCATGTCCTTTTCTGGATTCTTAACTTTTACAGATCGGACTGAAGCGTTAGTCAGATTACCTTTTCTCCTTATAAAATGACCTGCTTGCAACTTGATCAAAAACTGGAAAAGAAATGAACATGCTTTTCTGTCATTGGTTTAACTTTATAGGAATATTTTAAATAATTTTCCAAAGGATGATTTGGTCATTAATATTGCTAGAGTTTGTTTTGGGCTGAACATGTTTACTACATTACCGCTCGAATGTTTCGTTTGTCGAGAAGTAAGTCTTTACTTTCCCATTCTGTCTCGATGGGTTGTCTCTTCTACAAGTTAAATCTCTTTGACCATTTGGTTTACTAGACGATCGAAACTTTCTTTTATCCTGATGAAATGTTCAATTTAAGAAGACACGTTATTTACACTACTCTATTAGTTGGAATTGGCATGTTATGTGAGTGACTTCTTCTGCTAGCCTTTCTATACGAATAATCAGCTGATAAAAACATGATCACCACTCAATGAAAAAACAAACAGTATCATTGTTGACATGTGATTTGGGAGTAGTCTTAGAACTAACAGGAGGATTAGCAGCCTCAGCATTAGCCTATGTATTCCCAGCAGCTTGCCAATTGAAGTTATCATCCCAAAATTCTGGTCAGTCGATCTTACAGCGAGAGAATTGGGCTGGTATCTTGACGGTTTTCTTCGGCCTGGCAGTCATGTTGATATCTACTCTTAATTCTTTATCCAAAGCCCTCGATCCTAGTAGAGTGCCTAAAATTTGTAACTAGATGTGGGTTGTTCCTGTTCTAACATGGCATTTTGTTTTTCTCCTTCTTCTTTTCTACTGTCAACAAAGGGACGGTTCTCCCCTCAACTATACCAGAAATGGAAACTAGTAGTTACATCTTCGCTGAGCTGATAAGCGTGGGGTGTTGTTTGAGCGGGGCAGGGGTAGTCCGGCGTGAAGATGAACCACATCGGACGAGCTGGGGAGGAGAGGCAGCCATGGATGGTCAACAGCAACCGAAAGCTACCATCGCAACGAGCACATCCCCCTCCAAGCAAACCAAGAAACCAGCCAGGAAGGCACGGGACCCTCTGGCTGACTCGAACTACTTGCCGGTCAGCAATGCCGAGGTGAATAGCCTGATCGGCTGGTCAACAACCAGTAAGCAGCTGTTCCCTGCTGAATCGACCACATCGATCTTGACTGACGGCCAACTGTTTCTGCAGAGGAGAAGGGAGAGAAAGCGTTTGCCTTGTTCGTCAACAGTCGAGCCCAAGAGAAGAAGGCAGCCTACGACCCACAGGAGGACCGATGGCTGACCCGACTACGAAGATACTTGAAGTTCTTCGAAGGACGAAAGAGCACGACCGATGGGAACAACAAGAGCACATCGGGATGGCCGATCACCAAGGAGAAGTTCATCCTCTGGGCTTACCGTGATCCTCGACCGACGATCCGCTCCATCACTACTTATCTCCAAACTATCGAGGCTGCTCGTCTCGCTACCCATCAGCTATTCGTCCTCGACTTCCCTGCGCTCGTCGAACAACCACTCACGGAGGATACTCAAGTCAAGGAAACTCTTACTCACTTCGAACGCAAATTCGCTGGCAAGTCTCAACCCGAACCTAGCACTGCTAAAGCTAGTACCTCCTCTACTAAAGCTCCCCCCACCAAATCTAAAAAAACTGCTTCAGTTACCTCGTCCAGTACTCTCAGACCTCCCAAGAAGTCCACCACGACCACCGGTACTAAGACCAAGTCAGCCAGGGGTCTTAAGCTCCTATCAAGTCCGGAAACGATTACCAACCTATCTCCTCAACCCTCTCCGATTGATGATGCTCAACCAGACACTGATGATACTCCACAGGTCCTGCCAAAACCACCTGCCAAGAAACCTCCAACCATTGCGCCCGGTGACACAACCGCTCATAAAACCACATCATCAAGGACATCGATAAAAATTCATCCTAAACAATCAGTCCCTAATAAAGCTCCTACGTCCGATACTATTGAACCCATCAACACTGAGACTCCCAAACAAGTCTCCACCAACCCTTCAAAGAAATCATCCACAACGACCCCCAGTACTAGTACTAGTAAGACCGTTGCGATGGTTTCTAGAAAAGCTAAAACAACACCTCCTACTACGAGTCCTCGTCAAAAACCTGAGAAGGTAATACCGATGGAGAAAAAAGCATCGAATAGCTCTACTGGTCCTTCGGTTTCTAGCTCCGCTTGTTCATCTTTGCCTCCTGATCCAGTCGCCGTACTCATTGCTACTCAATCATCGGCTCTCTCTGCTAAACCATCTTCTCTCCCTGCCAAACCATCTTCTCTCCCTGCCAAACCATCTTCTCTCCCTGCCAAACCATCTTCTCTCCCTGCCAAACCATCCACCTCTACTTCAACTACCTCTTTACCTACACCTGATAAACCACCACCTCAACAACAGAAAAAGATTAAACAGCCTTCGGCTTCTAAAGATATGCCAACCAACACTATCTTCCTTCACGCGGTCTCTCAAATACAACACAACGAGAAAGTCAACAAAGAAAAACTCATACCCCTGGATCAATCTGAGATTTCTTTGCAACTGCAGGAACCTCATGCCATCACGGGTCTTCCCGAACACGATTCATCAACCGACCTATCACCTTTACCTTCTGCCAAGAAGACCGTTACGAAAAATTTGACAGTCAAAGAAACTGATGATGAATCACTCCCAACGGCTAGAAATTACAAACCTACTAAAACGGTCAATAAACTTAAGAGACCTCCGGCCGATCTTGTCGATTCTGGGTCTGAGTCGGATTCTCCTTTGGCGCTTTTACCTTCTCCGAAGAAAATTAAAACGAATCATTATGATCCTTTTACTTCTTCTACTACTACTAGTCAACAACAACTGGTTATACAGGAATCATCTGAACCAGAAATCATTACTCCGGATCATGTTATTGACCAGTCGCAAGAGATAAAACAAGTTGATGATCATCAGCCACTTCCTCGAGATATTGAAGAGGATACTAAAGTAGATCAGGTTCCTATTTATCATCAAATCCAGGTCTTTACTGATCTCACTTTCCCTGAAATTTTCGAGCAAGTGTTTGATGAACTTCGTCGTGATCATCCAAGTGAGTTTGTCACTTTTCCCGTTGAAAACATAAAAAAGTATTAACTAAATCTATCTGGAAATTTCAGATAACTTGAGTGTAGAAGATGTGATCGAAGGAGTATCGACTGAGATAGAAGGAAGCACGACTGGCACCGGGGAATTAGTTTCGATAGCGAGCAGCGAAGATGTCTTAGGATGTTTAGAGCCGTACCTACGATACTGGTCGGAGTCAGGAATATCGGGCTTCCCGATCCAAGCGATCAAAGTGTGTTTGTGGCTAGACACATATGACGAACCCAAGATCACCGAACAAGAGGCCCGGACGATCTCGATTTGTTTCGACCTCTTATCCAAGCGCATCGCTAGCGGGTTCCCGGATGATGAACCTACGACGATGTTCGATTACCCGGCTTCGTTCTTGGAGTCGCCCATTTGGACCTCTTTCTTTGAGGTCAATGGTTGGAATCTTCAGTCTCATAATGGGCACCATAGGTTGCCTTCTTTCTCCACTATCGGTAGCTCCCTTTCATCACTCCCTCGTTCCCCTTCACCTTTCCTCGACAATATCCCGAAATCGGCTGCTTCGGAAATGGCTTTCTTTAATGACTCCATCACTGGCCTTCATTCTGGTCCTAAAGTATGTTACCCTACCTCCCTCTTAACTTTCTCCTTCTTCTTGTTTTGAATAACTTTTTTTTTCTTGTTCATTTTTTTTTTCTAGAAACAACAAGAAAATGTTGATCAATTTCAATCTCTTGATAATCACCACCAAGACCAAAATGGTCAAGAAGATCATCAGAATCAACCAAATAGTTGTCAACAACAACAAGAAATTCATCGTGAATTTCGTTATAAACGTGATGCAATTCATTCCGTTGAACATCAAAGGTTCTTGGCCAATTTACGTCGATTTATCGACCTTCTTCGTTAATTAAATTTCTCTCCTAAAATGAAATTGGGTGGGGTTTTTCTCTCTCTCTCTCTCTCTCTCTCTCTTTCGCTTTATGAGAGGTTTTCTAGTTCCTTCGCTTGTTGACATTGTTTGGGAAGGAGGCAAAAAGGAGTTGTGCAGATCAAGAGGACACACACACACGAGGTGGTTTACTCTCGTTCATGTTACTGTTAGACAAGTTTATCTCAACATTTTTTTTTCGTTTGTTTAGGTTTAGTATGAAAAACTACTTTCTTTTTTTTTAAGTCATTTATTATCTTCATTTGGCCTACATTTTTTAATACACTTGTGTTATCAGCTTTTGGTATACCTTTTTTTTTTTTTTGAGTCCTTCTCCTAGAAACTTAACTTAAATGACGTACTAGCTTCAAGTAATATCAATTCATGGAAGAGGCTCCCCCCCCCAAAAAAAAAACAAATATGAGAAAAAAAAATTGAAAAGTTTATGAAAAATATGTAAATAAAAAGTTGACTATTTTTTTTTCTGTAAGCTCAGAAAGGATTCTTGTTCTTGGTTTTCCTGGGTTTTCTTTTCCTTGATATTTCTTCTGAGAAATCAATTTCATTGACCATATTTATGTTATGTACGAGCATCAAATTATATGTGTAAGGATGATGATCTATCTATTATCCAAAAACTTCTGTCTACTTTCTGTAGCCTTTATATATAGTACAAGATCAATAATCTGAACATGTTGATTATCACTACAAGAGCAATTATATCACATTTTGTGAACGTGTGATTATCCAACCACTCATTTCCAAAATCCAATCCAATAGTTTCACTTATTAGTGAATCGAATTCAATCACATTTTTTATTTGTATAATTATATTGCATTCTCAAATGTTGTGTCATCATGCATTCACCCAATGTGATTGAATTGCTTTTTTAGTGTGTTGATTTGTTTCAAAATCACTTTTGTTTTTTTAAAGTATAAATCCCATATGTTTAAAAAATAAATAAATAAATAAATAAAATAAAATGTTTTCATGGAGTTATTGAATATGTGTGTTCAAATAGGCCTTCAAAACTACCTGTTTTTTCTTGTTCTTCTTCTTTTTCTTTTAAAAAGGTTATAGTGGTGATAGACATTATTGTGCTGGTACAAAACAAACACCTTAAAAAGTGAAAGTTGAGAATGCAGGGAGGGACAACTGAAGGTAAAAAAAGTAAAGTAGTCTCACATCCATGGATACCACATTTTCTAGGGACCTATCTATATATACATAGAGAGAGACTATAGAGTTGAGATCTAATTGGTCTAAAAAGGCTTTGGTGCCGTAGTGTTTTTTTATTTATTTATTTATGTACTCACTTACTTGTGACTGAAGGGTCCAAATGCTCCTATAATTACTGGTTAAGTTCATAATTATGGGTGCATGAACTTTGACTTTTGCTTCTGGTTTTGAATTTGATATGGAGTTTTACATTGTAGCATCTGAGATTACTAGACCTATCTTCACTGGCTATAATCAAAGTTATAAGTATTTCAAAAATCCAGTCTTATATTAAAATAGTGGGATTCTCCAAAGTTCAGAGTGGCAGACTCAACATACATCCACTTATGAAAGTTTATTTGATCACTTCTTGACTCTGCACCAAAGATTTTAAGCTGACTAAAACCTTACACAAAAAATAATAATAATCTATGAACCTAGATCTTCAGCCATAGAGCCCATGTCACAGTACATGACATGTCCTAAGCTACTGAAAGTGACTATTAAATCACAGATAAGCTCCCTAATCTGTAAGATTCCTTTATATTAACTTATCTTTCAATTACAGTAAACTAGATTCCTGTCACTGTCAGCATAATTTATTGGGCTGAGATCATCCCAGTTAAACTGGGATGAACTACACCAATTTAAACTTGGTTGATCTCAACCAATTTAAATCAAAATCTAATGTATTCTATTCCATTGGTTAATATCAACCAAGTTTAAATTGGTTGGGTGCATCCCAGTTTAGCTGGGATGATCTCATCCCAGCCAACTATGCTGGTAGTGCTTATTGGCACCTTCATCTAGCACCCATGCAGTATTAATTATTCTCTTAACACTCATGTATTATTATTCTAAGTTTAAATACTGATGTATTAATATTCAAAGGTTAAATACTTGTGTATTATGATTCAAAGGATAACAAATGTATTAACCTATGAAACACCCAAGAAGATCAATTGTCCTTGGCCCAAGCAATAGATCAGAAATTAGCCCAGCCGGCACTAGTTTAATACTAGTCCAATACTAATACCCATCTGGCCCAAGACCACTTTGTTCTAGAGGATCTGTTATAACAGATCCTACACTGCTACTGATTTTTCCCCCAAAGCCCCTAGCCTATCAAAGCCTGCAAGCACTGAAAGTGAATGCAAGGCTTATACCCCAGAAAGGGAGGCTCATGCATGACGATCTGTGTTTAAGGTGTGTTTTGTGGTCTTTCTTGATTTGAAATTATGCTCCTCCAGATGATGGAGGAGATGAAGCCCCCTTCTTTCCCTTTGATCCCTCTCTTCAGATCATCTTCTTTCTTCTTGCTTCCTCAACTTGGTTTTGAATTACTCGTTTTACCTCTCTTTTTTCAGAGGCTTAATTAAAAAAAAAAACACCCTGTAGATGGTCCTTGAACATGGCACAAAAAACACAAAATCATGACTTTTAAATACACTATTTAGCATGTTTAGAGTGGAATAATCTGGTTATGAGTGGATGAGAAGAGAGGCAACATCAATCACATGCTTTGGTTGAAATGTTGCCTATTTCTTTCTGTGGGAGGGATGTTCGAGGTAGTGTGGAAGTTTGACTACACCTAAACTACCTTCAGATCAAAAAATTATCAAGTACTGTTGTATGAAATTTTCAAGTCATGCTGAGTTTAGACGTGTTTTCTTTGGCAATGCTCCCACGTTGTCTCTGTAGATGATTTTTTTTTTTTCCTGGTGTGCATGTTCAAATGTGAGTGATGCATAAGAAAAAAGGAAAAATGCATTAAAGTGATTTGTCGCATCCCACTTGGTCGAAGACACACGGATATTGGTTGCTCAAGATATTGAAAGTACGAAGGTCAAAGCACACAAGATGAATGATAGCACGAGAAATGGCACCCATGACCATGGTTGTGGTGAAGTAGAAGAGCGAGAGGAAGAATGCCGAGATGAGCTCGATAGTTACTCTTCCCTCTCGAGAAAACAATTGATCGATCAAATCACCCTCTTGAAATCTCAACTAGAACAACATCAAGCGAAGCGAAAACAGAGCAAGACATCCGAAACGCAAAGCACAAGCACAAAGAAGAAGAAGAAAGAGTTGGATTTCGATCAGTATCCTAAGCGGAAGATAGCGCTGACGATTTCCTACCAAGGCGCGTCGCATGGAGGACTCGCCTGGCAACCGGAGATTACACCATTGAGTACGGTAGAAGGCGAATTATTCCGGGCGTTATTGGTCTCAAGATTAGCAGAAGGATCTGAGACATCGCCGGTCGGATTATCAGAGGTGGACTTTGACGACGAGCAGCAGGAATGGAGGGGACTGGTGGATCTGAACAAGTGGGGTTATTCGCGTGCCGGCCGGACGGACGCTGGGGTGAGTGGGTCCGGCCAGGTGGTCAGTCTCTGGGTCCGGAGCAGGCTCAGATCCGTCCGAGGTCCTTTCGGCTTTCTCCCCTCGAAGAACAAGACAACCTCTCCGACGGACCAACCAGAGGAGGGAAGAGAAGTGGCCGAGGAAGCGCAAGAACTGGGGTACCATACCATCCTCAACTCGATCCTACCAGGCTCAGTCAGAGTATTGGCTTGGTCTCCCGTCCATGAAGACTTCGACGCCCGATTCTCCTGCTCGGCCCGCCACTACAAATACTTCTTCTCCCTCTACGAATCTCCAGCCGTCCCGGCCCTGAATATCGAGGCCATGCGTCTGGCCGCACGGCGACTGGTAGGCGAACATGATTTCCGGAATTTCTGCAGGATCGATCCTTCGAAGCAGCTCGATAATTTCAATCGTCGGATTATCTCTGCCGAAATTAATCCAGTCAATGACCTTCCATCGTCTTCATCTTCTTCTCCCTCAACGTATCTAGATGAAGGTGAAAGAAGGACTATTCACCCCGATTCTCTGTCACCCCAAACCAATCGATTGTTTGTCTTGGACCTCGTCGGTACCGCATTCTTGTACAACATGGTCCGACATATCGTATCTGTTCTTTTCCTAGTGGGTAGCGGCCTTGAGACGCCGACGGTCATTGATCGATTGCTGTACACGGACCCAAGCAAGCCGGTGCCCACATTCCTGACGACCTCTGAACCGGGGTCTAAAAAAGTGGAGGCGATCGAGTGCAAGCCCGAATACAGCCATGCAAGTCCGCTGCCGCTATTACTGTACAGATGCGATTACCCAGAGGCCAGTTTTCGATGGGTACCGACACCGATAGGGTCGGCACGACCGCTCTCCGCCGAGCCGTTTGTGGTCTGGAGCCAAGCCCGGATCCGAGCCCAGCTAGCCTTCCACCTCACCGACGCCCCTCGAATCCTCCGGTCTAATTTACCCCCTTCTAACTCTCTTCACCCTCGCTTCATCCACCCTCTAGGTGCAGCGTCCGGTCGCGCTTCAGCTACTTATCTCCCTATTGTCGACAGACCTCGTGGGCCTCATTTCTCGGTCGTTAACTCTAATTGGTGGAATAAGGTCGGAGCTAGAAGAGTCGCTAAACGACAACTGCTTTAATTTATTTTTCTTTTGGGGTTGGCGGTATCATCCCCTTTTTTATAGATTGTTGCTCTAGTACTATGTCTCTTGTTTTCAAATCTTTTATTTTTCTTGGAGAGCTATAGTTACATCATCTGTGCTATGTACTCCAGAATATTCTCACCCACAGATTATGGATGATGACGTTTGAGCTTGAGTGGGTGTGAGCAAACAAGGAGCATATGATCTTACAGAAAGAGCCAGGGGCCGCTTTGATATTGAGCATCCAACACCTTTGAACCTACTGTTGCCCAAGTCAGTTAGCACTCCCTTTAACCAACCCATCGTGTGCCTTATCTATTGCTTGAGAGTGAGGATAGATAAGATGAGAGATATTGAAAAGAAAAGAATCATAAAAACTCACAGTTTTCTGTAGCACATTTCTCTCTGGAACTCAGGTCACTTGTCACCACTACTCGCTACTTTTGCAGAGGCCGGCAACGCCCACTCAATAATTGAAGTTTTTGTATCACCGCCAAATTAATTGGGTATGGTGTCCTTAACATAACCAGCTGTTTGGGTGAGTTTGTCACTTTCTATTATCTCCGCCTGCGAGGGCACTTTGATCGGAAGAGTTTTTACATCTGTCCCTTCCCAACTGGGTTGCCAGAACCACCACAAGTAGCAGCATGCAGAAGTTGACGAGGAGTGGAGGGCGACTGTAAGCAACGGGATCAAATCGGGGATTGATAGACAAGCTAGAAAATTCCAATCCTCACGGTTGACACGCAATTGAGGTTATTTAGGCGCAGAAGAGTTTTTTTTTTTTTTTTTTGGAAATGTAAGATTATTTATTACTTTCTTCTTCTTCTTT
>LUKR01000207.1:5906-24844 GCA_019395275.1 Puccinia brachypodii | reverse complement strand
GGTGGTAACAACTTCCCTCAACCAGCCGGTAACTTCGGTCCTGGAGGCAACATTGGCGCAATAGGCATCCCGAGCAACTTCGGTGCAGGCGGCGACCCATCGCAGAACACCTTCCCAGTAGGCCAAGCTGGCTTTCCTGGCCAAGGCAACTTCCCCCAAGGCGGCAGCTTTCCTCAAGGTGGTAGCTTCCCTCAAGCAAGCAACTTCCCTCAAGGAGCCGGCTTTCCCCAAGGAGCCAACTTCCCTCAAGGAGCCAACTTCCCTCAAGGAGCTAACTTCCCTCAAGGAGCTAACTTCCCTCAAGGATCCGGCTTTCCCCAAGGAGCCGGATTTCCCCAAGGAGGTAACTTCCCCCAAGGAAACAACTTTCCTCAAGGGAACAACTTCGGCCAAGGAGGCAACTTTCCTCAAGGAGGGGCCTTCGGTCAAGGCGGATTAGGACCTGCAACCTTCGGTGCTGGTGGAGGGCAAGGTGGCGTCTCTGGCCAAGGCAGCTTTGGCGGAGCCACCGACCCTTCAGCGAACCCTTCAAGCTTCGACCCTTCAACGCTCGGCCAAGGGGTGTCCAACTTCGGCCCAGGAGGATCAGGACCTGCATCCTTCGGCCAAGCTCCCCTTGGGAGCCCCTCAACTTTTGGACAACCGGGCTTCGGTAACAACCCCTCAACTTTTGGACAGCCTGGATTCGGTACCCCCTCAACCTTCGGCCAACCCAGCTTTGGTACCCCCTCATTCAATCAAGGCGGCTTCCCCTTGAACTTCGGCCAAGGCTCCTCTGGGTTTCCCTCGAACTCCGGCCAGGGCTTTTCTGGTTTCCCCTCGAACTTTGGTCAAGGCTTCTCTGGTTTCCCCTCAACTCCCGGTTTCGGCGCTGCTCCTTCAACCTTCGGTCAAGGTGGACTGGGTGGGTCATTCGGCCAGCCTGGTGCCTTTGGAAACGGCGGAGTCCCTGGCGCGAATGGCGGAGCTCAAGCCTCCCCAGCACCGTATTTCGCCAAATCGGAAGACTCCAAATCGGTATGTTGTTTTCTTCTTTCTCCCCCGCCTCTCATTTCAGTGACTCATTGAGAGGTGCTGACTCGTGTCTTATTATTTCTGCAGGACAACCAAGCTTAGAAGGCCGTGTTCTTTGATTGATTCTATCTGAGATTGTTGCCCACATTTGCCCACTTCTATGATCTTTTTTCTCACATGCTTGTTTCCTATTTCCTCCCCACTCCTGGCACCAACACTCATTCCTACTTTCTTCTGCCACTTGAATCTGATACAATAAACTTGTAATAGGACTGCTTCTTGAAACTTTGTCTTCTTGTTTGATAATTTCAACGCTATGGCTTAACTTCTATCAACGCCATTCACAAGGAGTAAGATGTGATCAACTTCACTCCTTCTGGCGCGGTACCCTTCGCTGGATGTCGCTTGCCTTGGTTTCCCCCGCTCTCAGGGGCGAGCTCAAAGATCCCCCCCCGGCAGACGTCGCTCGGACGAAGCTTACCCCTACTACTCGATCGCCAACCTGATTTGCGTTTCTTTTGTAACCCAATTGAAGCACAGGCAGCCAAATTTGTTTCGACAGGTACACCCGCCATCATGATACAAATTATTGTTTGAATGTTGGCATGTTTACATCCACCAGTTCTGACGCGCACAAAGACGGAGTGAGACAGGCGGAGCGACATAGACGGACGTGTGACCTAAATAAGTAGTGAAGAAAGGAAGAGTAAAGATAGCAACACAGTCTAATTGTCCGATCGAACCATGTGGGCATATGGTAGACTTGAGTTTTTTTGGTGGGAGTGTGCGTAGCAGATGAGTGACGATTGCGGAAAGAATAAAAACCGATTAATAAGCACATTGTTCATTGATCAATCAATGGACTCAATCCTCAAATTATATCTGCAATGTATTACAATATTGGTCATGTTTTCTTTTTTGGGTAGGATGGGTAACAATCATTTCTGTGTGAAGTATGTTATGCAAGACTTGTTGTATTATAGGAATGAATTCTCAATGAATACATTCACTTTTGAGATCCTTCTCTTTAGCTTCTCATTAATCGAGGTGTAAAAGTATGTGAAAAAAGCAGGATACTAAATCATTCATAAGTTAATACATAGAATCGTCCGGTTGGGTTTCCATGCGGATCTGATTGAAGTTTTCCTTGACCGAGGAAATCTTCCAGGAGCCCTTGGAGCTGACAGATCGAAGGTTTACAGTCGATATCTGTCCAATTAAATTTCGCCTCCTGATGGGGATTTAAGATCCCATGATTGAGGATAGCGTGAATAAGTTTGACGAACTGGATACCGTAGACTTCGAATAATCTTTGCCCAGCGACTTCGAGGAAGGAGGCTAAGACTCTAGGGGTTGCAGTGAGACCAATAACGGGTAATTTTAAGATGTTGGCAAGCCATTTCCAGCTAGAGTCGAGTCTTAATTCGGGGGGGATCCTGTTGATTTGTTCTTCCTGGGGAACCCCCTTCAAGCTAGGTACGACATCACTGGGGTCAGTTTGCTTAATGGCCGCGAAGAGAGCGACTAGCCCCGCCATCCGATGATTGTACTGGACCCGGCTCTCCTCTCGACTAGAGTTTTCGGGCTGGTAGCCCAGTTGTTTCCGGTACTCCGACTCGGACTGTCCCTCCGTAGGTACTGGTCGATACGCTGCCACGAAGTAACATTTCTTGACCAGCCGGCCCATCAAGATCGTGCCCAACTCCGGATAGCCTATCATCATCAGTCCAACCACTAGTCGTCCCAAAGGGTACACCGTGCTCAGCTTCGCCGTCACTTCCGTCTCGGCTTGGCGAATCACCGATTTCGAGAGGTGGTTACATGCCCAAAGATACACGTTCTCGTCGTGCTTTCGAGTCTCATGTAAGACTCCGCCTACTTCTAGAATCTATAATAATCACATACAAGTTCTCCTTTTCATCTTCAGTAAACCTGATCCCAAGGGAAATATAGATTTGGCGTGTTGACAATCGGAGGGAGCTCGACCTTCAAGGTCAACCAACCGACCAAACAAGCAAAGAGGCTATTAAGAGACTAACCACTTTTTCAATCTGACGGGATCCATTGGTCAGTTGACCGACTTTAGGAGTCATTCTTCTTTTGGCTTGTCTGCATAAAGTTTTGAACGACTCGTTAGAAGACACGGTCGGCAAGACTGTTGTTTTGATTTGTTGAATGGTGGAGTACCATCTCTCGTAATCATGCCGGACAGTCTTGATACTTGAAGCTTGAGCTTCGGAGAGTTTGAGTTCCTCTTCTTCCTTCTTCTGACGTTCCAGTTGATCTTTGTGTTCTTGCTCCAGTTGTCTTTTAGTTTCGGCCTCTTTGAGTTTACGTTCCTCGAGCTGTTGTTGTTTGATGACCTCCTGTCTCTCCAATTCAGCCTTTCGGGCGGCCTCTTCCTGGCGGATACGATTAAGTCTGAGGACCTCCTCCTGCTCGAGTTTCTCTGCTTCCGAGATCAAAGCCTCAAAGACTCGGGCGCGTTCCCGTTCGCGTTTCTCGAACCCCTCGGCCACTAGACGCATCTCCCTCTCCTTATCTAGACCGATCCGAGCCAGGACGTCGCTGAGCTCGTTCATCTGCTGCTTGTACTGTTGCTCGCTATTTTCGTTGGCCCGGGCGAGAGTGCGGGCATGTATGCCTTCGAAATGCCGACGACGCGCCGTCGCGTTCTGGATCGATAGCTGATAGGTAGACTGTCGTTCTTGTTGTTCCCAGATCAGCACTGGATCGTCATCGGGTAAGAGGTGTGGTACGTTGAGCGAATCCAACCCGTTCGCAAGTCGCCCTGGATCGGAGCGTTTGATCGGCCACAGTTCTTCTTCACTATCCGGTTGTTCATCTTCATCCTCTCCGTCCTCTTCTTCGTCTGAAGAGAAATCAGTATGTTGATCCAACCGAATCCGCAGTGTTGAGCGAGTCAGGGGGAAGCCAGGCGAGCTGGATTTTAGGTCTTGAGGGACGACGGCAAACGGGGAAGGGGTGGTATCACTCTTGGGAACGGGTAATCCAACTTGGCCAACACTATTGATCGAGAGCAAGTTATTCATCAGCTTCAAGTTTTCTCACTTTCGGTACTCGGTCGATTATGAAACCCTTTCACCTGGACAGCTTGGATTTGTGAGTCTTCCTACTCGATCCCGATAGAGAGTAATTCAGCGATCGAGAGAGTGATGATTTCGACGCTTTGGACGGGGTGGGGTAGAATTCGGTTGAAGTGTGGTTGGTAGATTGCGACAGTGAGTTTTTCGTCTTGATTCGGTTGAATGTTTTGTGGTTTGAGGGTTGTTTCCTATCTCCATGAGACTCTGCCTGATCTCCTTCTCCTTCTCCTTCTCCTTCGTGGTCGGTGTCTGAGTCCGAGAGTGGCACTGCAAACCTCATCCTGCCCGTCTCTTCCGTCGTCCAAGTTGCCAATCTTGCCCAAGTTTTTCGAGGCGATGGTTCAGAATCAGGCCGAAGCTGGCCCGGACACCAGGCGCGGAGGGGCCGGGCCGGGTAGACCGTGTCCGTGGGCAGAGACAGACTGCGGCCATCCGGTAACCGGTCGCAATACGCCGGACGACCACACCGATCACTGGCTTGGTTCACTGTCCACCAACCTGTGTATGTACCACATCCCTCCCACTCGCGTCAAGCGCTCAGATCACCGGCGGGGATTTTTGGGAGACTGCCCTCCGGTCATGTGACTGGCGCTAAGACGTAGAAATGATTGACTGGTTCTTGACGCCTGTGTTGGAGATATCACTCTCCCAAACCGGCCAGCTCTGGTCTCCTATTCTTGACAGCGTACCGCCGTCACCATCATCTTGTGAACACCCATGACGATGGCAGCAGCCGACAGCGTGTGTGACCTCCGACATCAGATGGAGAAGACTGCGAGTTTTAGAGATGCGCGCTCTGTCGATGAAGATGAGCGGATGGTTTGGAAAAATATATAAACAGGACAGCATCGCTGGCAACCAGACCCCATCCAAGCAATCAACCATCAGCTACTACAAACTATCCACCAGCCAACAATCACTACGCACACCCACTTTCACTTAAAAAAACCCAACCCACACAAAATGCGTTCTTTCTTAGCCGTCGCCATCTCTCTTGCTCTCCTCCAGAGTGCCTCAGCCGCACCAATTGTTGACAAGCGGGCCGACGCACAAAGCTCCGGCAAGGGTGAATCCAAAGCCCGCTTCTCGTGTGGCAACCAGACCGGAAGCACCAACATCAGCATCGGGTCCACCACCAACTGTTCCGGAGCCTCAGACACCCCAGCAGTAGTTTCACCCCCCGTTGTAGCGGCCACCGATCCGGCTGCTCTCAGCGCCAACCCTTCAGCCAATGCCTTTCCTCAACCAGCCGGTAACTTCGGTCCTGGAGGCAACATTGGCGCAATAGGCATCCCGAGCAACTTCGGTGCAGGCGGCGACCCATCGCAGAACACCTTCCCAGTAGGCCAAGCTGGCTTTCCTGGCCAAGGCAACTTCCCCCAAGGCGGCAGCTTTCCTCAAGGTGGTAGCTTCCCTCAAGGCGGCAGCTTCCCCCAAGGCGGCAGCTTTCCTCAAGGTGGTAGCTTCCCTCAAGGCGGCAGCTTCCCTCAAGGCGGCAGCTTTCCTCAAGGAGCCACCTTCCCTCAAGGAGCCAACTTCCCTCAAGGAGCCAACTTCCCTCAAGGAGCCAACTTCCCTCAAGGAGCCGGCTTTCCCCAAGGAGCCGGCTTTCCCCAAGGAGCCGGCTTTCCCCAAGGAGCCGGCTTTCCCCAAGGAGCCGGCTTTCCTCAAGGAGGCAACTTCCCACAAGGTGGCAACTTCCCCCAAGGAGGCAACTTCCCCCAAGGAGGCAACTTCCCCCAAGGAGGCAACTTCCCACAAGGAGGCAACTTCCCCCAAGGAGGCAACTTCCCACAAGGTGGCAGCTTCCCCCAAGGCGGCAACTTCGGGCAGGGAAACAACTTCCCTCAAGGTGGTAGCTTTCCTCAAGGTGGCAGCTTCCCTCAAGGGGGTAGCTTCCCTCAAGGAGGTAACGTCAATCCAAGCGGCAACTTTGGACAGGATGCTCAAAACTTCGGCCAAGGAGGCCAAAACCTAGGACAAAACGCTTTCGGTAGCCCCTCGAACCTGGGGCAAGGATTCTCCGGTACGCCTTCAACCTTCGGTCAACAAGGATTCCCCGGCGCTCCTTCAAGCTTCGGTCAAGGATCCTTCGGTAACCCCTCAAGCTTCGGCCAAGGATTCTCCGGCATTCCCTCAAGTATCGGGCAAGGATTTCCCGGTGCCTCTCCAAGCTTCGGCCAAGGATCCTTCGGGAACCCCTCAAGCTTCGGCCAAGGATTTTCTGGTTTCCCTTCAAGCTTTAGCCAACCCGGATTAGGATCTACCCCATACGGTCAAAGTGGCTTTGGCGGCGCGCCTGGATCTTTCGCCAGCGCAGCAGCCCCCGGCACCGTTGGTGGAGGCTCCGGCCCGTACTTTGCGAAATCTAAAGAGTCCAAAGGCGTATGTTACTTCTCTCTCCTTCATATCGGTTCTTCTCTATGCTGATCCGCCTCTTTCCTTCCACAGGACCACGAAGCCTAGAGCACCGCACCATCGACTGATTACTCATCTGCAATACTCTCTATGAATTTCTGCACAATCGTTAAATTCTCTTTGTCTTCTTCTTGCTCACACCCCATGTCTTAGCCATATCAACTTGTAATAGGACTGTCTTCTGAGACCCGATCTCATGCATTAGCTACCACTCAAACGCTTCAATTACATTTGCTTTGCCAATATATGCTCCCCTAATACACTTTATGCCCCATTGAATGCTACGAGTTAAATCCAAGGAAGTGTGGCCACCTCTCTTTTCAATTTGTAAAATGTTGTGACATTCTTGCTGCTCACCTCGACCTTGGGATCTTGATCCACCCACAATCTTTGAGAGGAACGTCTCCGATCAGAGAGACTCGAATGGAGCAATGCTGCTGAAACTCCTTGTGCTACCTTTCTACTAGGATTATATTCATCAGATCCATGAGCCAGCTGCAAGACTTCTCAACTGTTGCTCTGGTGCTAAATTGTGCTAATTCGGAACCACAAACAGCTGACAATCCATGGAGCGGGACAAATCGTTCTCGACCCAACCTACACTCTTTACAGCGAATTCACAAAACCAATGGCCGAGCCACCGCCTGGACCGATTTTTGTTGGCAAGTTTCCCCTGAGTAAAAGCAACTCGCAAGAGAAGTATTGTACTCCAAATGAATTCAAACCATGATTGCAACCCCCATCCACAAAATAATATACAGATACGCCATGTTAACATAGCCAACGTTTATTCACATCAAGAAAACAAATGAAAGTTGAATAGTTTATATATTCATTTATAAATACTTAGTAACTTATCAACAAACTTCAAACCGTTAGAGTTTTTCGCAAGATAAAAGCCGAATCTAAGTTTAGAGATTAATTTTAAACTAGGGAAGTTTTGAGTACAGATTGGATTAGGTGATAAGAGAGATCGGTCAGGACGAAGAAGAAAGTCTAGTTTGGATTGAATGAACGGATTCTTAACTCTAAAGATTTTTAATCCTTCAAGCACAATTGATTGATTATTATTACCAGTAGCAGTTTTGGGAGGATGATCTTGTGGATTCAGATCGACGGAAAGGTTGTTGATATTCTTAGATTTTTCTAAAAAAGTACGAGGATGATCATTCGATAGGAATGAAGAAGAGAGGGGAAAAGGGACAGTGGTAGAAGTTAAGGAAAGATTGAATTTCAAGATAAAGAAGTTTTGCAAGACTAAATAAATTAACTCTTCTTTCATCTTTCCATCCCAACCGTTAATCTTCCGTTTCCGTTGATCACCCCACTGGTAATTCGGATCAAACTCTTTCGGTTTAGGCCCCGAAGAATGGATCGCACACCATTCCAATAGATCGATCCATCCGCCTTCATCTTGTACACCCCCACCACCGTCACTCCCCGCTAGATACGTATGCATCGATTCTAAGATTTTCAACGCACCATTCACATCTTTGGCTTTCAAGCACGCTCGAACGAATGGGCGGAAGGAGCCCAGGTTAGGCTCGAGTCGTTTGTTTAGCGAGGCTACTGGATCAGTAAGCCTGGACGATGATGATGTTCCGGATGAATGTGGATGTTGAAAATGTTGGGTAAGAAAGGAATCGAAGACTATGGGTATCAATTTAGGGGGACAGATCACGAGGATTGAGTCGTACAGAACCGTCAAAACACCGACGGTAGGATGTATCAATTTCTGGTACTTTTGGTGTTGGTGACCGGTAAGATGACCATCGGAAGAATTATTGGACCCATTGATGATCGACGGACTCCCACGACCTTCCCCATTATTTGGCCCCCACCGGACCTGGTTCAGAAGTTTCACATCACAGCCTATCGGGATAAAATACTCTAGAAAGATTTCGATCGCTCGTCTTGGTTGTCTAGATCGATGATAAAATATCATCCAACTATGTGCCCATAGGAAGACAATATCAGACCTGGTTTCAAATGTGAAGTTGGGGCACATTGTTGTGGTTTGATTGTTTATCTGGCCTGGCTTGTCACGTAATCCAAGGGGAGGTTCCAAGACGAATGACTTGATAATCTGCTCATCAGTTCCTTTATAATGCCCGGCTCCCGATTGATGTAAATTTTCTAGGATATTCTCGAAGGAGTTTTTGAGGGGAAGGATTTGATGGATTTCGTTTGCTAATTGAGCAGCTTTTACGAATTTTGGATGGTCGTTTTGATCGAATAATGATCGGAAATAGCTCGTAAAATGATCGAGTTTCTCTATGGAAATCTGGTGACATACTTCAGGGTTAACGCTGTTGGCACTATTGAAAACTTTCGAGTATTTTTTCGAGATTCGTTTCGTCAGGGGTGGTGGTAGGAGATTGAGCGGTTTAAGATACTCTGATTTTTTGTCTAGCCAGGCATCGAGGCTAGGGTTGTGATCTGAACGCCAATTTGAAATCAAGTTGTCTAGTTTGTCTGACCAATGTTGGCTTGATTGAGGAGATTCATTCTTGATTCTAGATATCAGTTGATCGGCCAACACCTGGTACGTTAATGGGTAAGCTTTCGCCCAGCCGGACTCATATCTTGATTCAGACTGTTGAGGGGATGTGCTGAAGATTTGAATTGCCTCAGAAAGGTGTCCTTGGTTGGCCAATTGGACTACGAGAAAATCATACGATGATTTAATCAATTCGGCGGAGGATGGCAGTTTCTTTATCATTGAGCATATCTTTTCGGTCATCGAAATCGTCGTGGTGGGAATTTGGGTACGGACTAGGTGTCTGATTACTGTGAAAGCAAGATGCCTTGAATAGCAATCTTTGACGACAAGAATCTCTAAGAATTTGGAAATCGACGAGAGTTCATTCGGGGTTGACTTCAAAATATGATTCAAATGGACTTCGGAAATGGAAATTGGAGGTCGTATGTTTAGCGAGCTGGCCTGTTGAAGATGATGAGGAGCTACGAGAGGAAGCCATTCGAGATAAGATGAGATGTCTTGGGCCCGAAAAAGCAAGTCAAAACAGTGAAAAGTGATTTGGAGATTGGCCGGTAGATTGATTCCACTTTTGATAATTTCAGATCTCAGTTGTTCAGCCGCCTCAGGATCATCCCGAATCAGATAAACTAGTCGATCGGAAAGGCTTGAATCTACTCTAGACTTGAGATCAAGGAACGAGTGATGATGAGCTTCTGCTTGAGGTGTGTTGTCAGCAATTGGCTCTATGGGTTCAAATAATGAGAAATCAGGCCGGAAGGGTAGATCCGCATGTACTCTGGAGGTCCAGTTTTCGACCTTGTCATGAGCCAGATCAGGCTCTTCGGGAGATACAGGCTTAGCCACGCTGGTAGTAGGAATATCTGCGGAAGAGTCAGGCTCCAGGATGAGGGAAGGCGCGGCTGGATAGATGTCCACGACTGAATAACTACGAGACGAGGGGGGCTCGGCGTTTAACGGGTTGGGAAGATGCGGTCGGCGGCATGGATTTCTGATCGGCACGGTATTCCGCTGCTTCCGGGGTTGTGTGGGTATCCTCAGACTCAGCCCTCCCGAGAACCGTCGCAGCTTGTGGATTGTCCCTAGCGGAGTGACCGACATCTGATCGATCCAGTATAACCAAGTCAGCATTGGACGGGGTCTCATCAGAGTAGTGAAGGTGTTCAGCACATACCTGGTGGGTTTCGTCTTTTGCTTCCCTAGTGATTCCGTTCCATGGGTAGCTTTCCGTTCGTTCCCCCACTGCTTTTTGAATTTTTTGTATTCTGTTGTCGTCGGTGCAGGTGGCCCTCCGACGCCGATGATCCGGCTGGTGGTGTCTCCGGATTGCTGAGGTCCCGGTCGAATTTCACAGGCCTGTCAGCAGCCCTTTCACAGAACTCGCCAACATTTCATACCCTGCCTCCGGAAATTTCCCAAAAAGTGAAATTCGCCAAGCATCACACAAGCTTTGCCTTCCCCATATCTGGCATCATCTTCCTTATGACCCTAAAAGAATCGCTGAAAACGATCCGAATGCTTAACAGTATGGAGCTGAAGACAGTTAAGCGGTCCATCCTTGAAAACTCTCCAGGAGAGTTTAACATGTATCTAGAAGTGGCGCCACCCTAGCCGAGCTAGTCGACGACCCTGGTAGAGATCACACCGAGCGGCGGGGGCGAGCAGGCCAATGAACCTCTATCTCACCCGGCTACCCGGCAAGCGTTTCAAGCCGGATGGCCTGTTCATTATCTTGTCTCGCTGTCTACCTCCATAGGGTCCTGCTCTTGATTTCCTCGGACCAGGAAGTAGGCAAGTTGTTCGCAGAGGAGAGCAGCTTGAGAGACGATCAGATCATAACTCAAGGCGCCGCCGGGAAAGTTACGCGGCTAATTCACCACACCCTACTCTTCCGCGCGCATATGAAGAGTACAGAACCAGATCAAGGACCTCCAACTATTGTCACTCGCGGGTCACAAAATTGAAAAACCTTTGGACAGCTCGGGGGGCGCTCTCACAAAATAAGTGCCAAAGCATTCACGTTTCATTCTGGGAAAGACACTATGATTACTATTTTGATTAGTTGATCTTACATTGAAGTCTCAGCTCCAAGCGACAGACCATGAGGGCAAATTCAATTTCCCCGACCCTCAAACAAGAAACGTTTCTCGGCCCAAATGGTGCTAAGCTATCAGCTTCCACGACCTGAATTGCCCGCGGTCGCCCCCGGGGTCAAACACCACCACAAATACACTGACGATTCCAACGGCGCAGTTGTCTGGAGGAAGTCAAAAATATTTCATGAATCAAGTGATCTGACAAGCTATCAAGAGCCTGAATAAGAATCGTATACAAATGAAAATTTTGTTCTGGGGAACGTGTCGACGCTTTTGGATTTAGCAGAACACGTCCTCAAAATAAACAAAAAACGTATACACCATAGGGAAAATCCGGCATCAGCTTTTTTTGTTGAAGCATCAACCCGGATTATAAGAGAATAATTGTATTTCTGAGTTATTACATGGCCAACAGTAGGCTTCAAACTCGAGGAATAACTCCAGGAGTAGTTCGGCCCTCCAGGAGTTCCATCGAAGTGTAACTCTAAATGGTTTGTCCCTCACAAGTTTACAGACTCTTATCTGTGATCATTGAAAGCTGCACGTCTCGGGCCTTTTTTTGTAATAGGAATACCTAAGCAAGTACCAATTTGATTTTCCAAAATTCACCCTGCACATCTTATGATAGGCTAATTGAGAGAAACCATATTTATTGGTGTTTAGTGAACATCACACCATTTCAGGATAGTGAAATAGTTTAGACAATTCACTGCCAGCATATTTAGCAGGGTTGAGGTTATCCCAGTTAAACTGGGATTTACCCAACCAATTTCAACTTGGTTGATATTAACCAATGACATTAGATTCAAAGGTAGTTCTGGTATTTAATTGGTTAAGATCAACCAAGTTTGAATTGGTTGTGTGCATCCCAGTAAAACTGGGATGATCTCAACCCATCCAACCATCACTGCCAGCATTATTGGCTGGGTTGATGTCATCCCAGTTAAACTAAGATGCACTCAACCAATTTAAACTTGGTTGATTTCAACCAATGAAATATAAATACAAGGTACCTTTGGATTATATTTCATTGGTTGATATCATCCAAGTTTAAATTGGTTGGGTGCATCAATCCAGTTTACCTGGGCTGACCTCAGCCCAGCCAGATATACTGACAGTGTGCATGCTGGTAGTGCAAGCAGGGTATTAGTGAGCTACTTAATCAGTAGAGCACAAATAGACAAGGGAGAATCACACCTCATGAGAGAATACTTAATGAGAAAAACAAATTGGACCATGAAAATGAGAAGATAGTGAAAGAAAATAGTAAACAGACCTGAGATGAGTGGAACAAAGATCAGTAATGATGAAAAAATAACATGGTTCAATGAATTAGAAAGAGAGAAGGAATACAACTATGGTAGAGTAAAACTACTTTAATAGACAACAACAAGGTTTGATAAAATACTGTGGCAATTTCCAAAACACAATAACCACATAAAATATCTACATTTCATCTTTTTGGACCCCCCCTCCCCCTTGACAATACACACACACCAGCGGCTATGACTATTGTAACAGGTATGAATATTTCAACACACACACTGCAAAAATTGACAAATTTTATCCAGGGGAAATTGATCAAATACATTTTCCTAAAAAAAAAAAAGAAAAAAAAGAGAAAACCTATACTTGATTGATTTCCTCCAGAGGCAATCCATCAATTTCTGTAGTGAAAACACAGGAATTGATGCTCAGGCAGATAGTTAGAAGGTCTCATCAGATTTTCCTGTTTGAGAAGATTCTTGAGACACTGCCTCTAGCAGTAATAGTGCACATCAAAATGCCATTACACTGGGGTCATGGGTAACGTACGATAAAGATCAGACTAGTATACAATGATAAATTTTTGCTAATCCTTAACAGGTCAATGAGATAAACACAAGTATATGCCATGATAATCTGAAGAGAAACAGAGAAACTTACGGTGCCAGTCTTCAACCTCATTGCAGGACTGCGGGCGGGGCAATCATTCACACAATCTTCGAGCACCTTATTGCCCCGTTCGGTATGCCTCGTCAGTTTCCCATTGAACGCGGTTCGGAGTTTCTCTCGGCTGAGTTGAGAAAATTATTGGGGGCAGCAAAATTTCAGAGGTGAAGAATTTGGACACTTTGAATTGGTTTGACGCGTGAAGCCTTGGCTCCTCTAAGATAAAAGACATATGTATGTGATGGCCGACAACCTGACTTTGCCGGGAAAGCCGGAGCTTGTGACCTGAATTACCGGCCGAGCTGAACAAGCTTTGCTTCTGGGACACTGGCCAACTAGTTGTTAGGGCCCAAAACTGAATTGGCTTTAACAAGAGCACCTAGTGTGCCAGATACGTGGACAAGCTCATGAAATCCCATATGCTTCGGAATCAAGAACGCGTGACCAAGGGAAGCCCGAGGTGTTTTGGGTCTTAAATAACTAGGACAGTGAGGAGAATTGCCGGTCTCGACCGGTTGCACTCGGCATGCAGCCTCTTGGAATTGAATCTGATTGAATGGCATGTGGGCGCCTTGAACCTGCACTTGCTCTAAAGAAGGAGTGCTTCAGGTGCCCAATTGATTTATGTAGGAAGACTGGCGCGAAAACAGAGGGCGATGTAGCCGCCTTCTTCGCCGGGTGAGAATCCGGCCCTCAGTTGTCACCTCACAAGGGGAGAATTGTTGTGGCGGGGCTGCATACAAACACAATGCGAGTCTCAGTCGACCAATTAGTCCACCGTAACTAATTGTATTGGACTATGTGGCGTCGGCTTTAACTCCCGAACGGCGCCAATGTTTATAGCGTGACGAGTATTCCTTCCCAGTTTGTTTTTGAGCACTTGGGTTAAGTGTTTCCTTCCCTTTTGTTTGGTTGGTTATTATAGGATGTTCCATCATTATTTCCTTCCATCTTGCTTTTTGTCCACCGTTATAAAATGGCCTTGCTTCTGGCCATCGTTCCCTGTCCGTAGCACCCTGCCGCCACACTCGCCCTAGGTCTGTTACTATCTCTTGATCATCTCTTAGTTAATCACTGATCATATCATACAAATTCTTCATCCCGTCTACTTAGTTTCGAGGATTTTCATTCAGGTTTGCCATTTCGTGGTTCGTCGCCAGTCATAATATAATACAACACGTTACTTACCCACAACACCCCTCTGAACACCTTTCCTCCGTCAACTATCCCCGTCACTTTCTTATACAGACATATCTTTCACCGACCAAGTCCTCAGCGACACGAAATGCAAACC
Source organism: Puccinia brachypodii (assembly GCA_019395275.1). Taxonomy (NCBI): domain Eukaryota; kingdom Fungi; phylum Basidiomycota; class Pucciniomycetes; order Pucciniales; family Pucciniaceae; genus Puccinia; species Puccinia brachypodii. The sequence goes on along the minus strand of LUKR01000207.1, from coordinate 10,483 downwards.
TACCTTATAGTCCTCCTTGGTTTACTGCTCTCACAAGGAACGGCTGCCTTACCCGCACCTTGCCGTTACGCCGCCGTACGAGCCCCAGATGGCACGCTTGTCTGCATTGCCCCTCCAGGAGCACACCATGTAAATTTCTTCCTCTCCCCACTGTAAGAGAGATGCCGTGACATGAAACTCATCATTTCCCTCCACTTCCTCGCAAAAATCACCCAGCCCAACCCATAGAGCCTCATCAGAACCCCCTCGAGAAACCCGTCGGAGAATCGATTCTCAATCCAAGCTTCATGACTTACCCCTAAATTGTTTTTCAACCAAATATCATCCCACCTCTGCTCTCTCTCTACATCATCTTGATCTACTCATTTGATGAAAAATAAAAAATAAAAAATCGGAAGGACTGGTTTATTGCTAATCATTCACACGTCTGACAGATCCCAACGGTCTTACACCAGTTCACACACTATTTAATTTAAAATAAGAACTTCTGTCTGTTGTGTCTTCTTTGTGTTTACATTTGACCATCCTGGGCTCCCATTGGTTTAAGTTGGTTGGAAGAGGTAGAGAGAGAGGGAGGACTTCCCGTCACTTCTGCAGGGGTCTTCAGATCCAGATTTAGCCCCCGCAAACCTTGATTCCCCCAATCTGGAATTTTTATCCTAAAAGGTGGTTTCTGTTGCAAAAAGTGCTAGATTTGGCACTTGTCATACCCCACACAAGACAGCCTGGCAACACACAAACACCAATCATCACCACACATAATCAACACTCCTGTCACACCACACTATACCATGCAAAAGGTTTCTTTCAATCACCATAACCTCTTGTTCATCTCAAACCAAAATTGTACGCGCAAATGGAGGATAGGCCGCCAGCAAGAAGACAAAGAAGATACAGCTGTGTTGATTCTTGGCTTGGCTCTTCTGGGAGGTCAAGAAAATATCCAACAGCTTAGAACTTATCTCACGAGAGGAGATCTACCAGGAAATCCACGATTTACAGCGCTTAGGCCTACCTCTACTCAGCTAGAAGCAACCAAGCATTCATTACAACCATGGGGGTTGACATGCAGATATTCAATGACTTGCTCTGGCAATTCACCCCACACTGGGATGGGGCGGCTATTCTGCAAACAAATGTCAACCCAAATGGGACACCTCAAGTTGCCCGGCGGTCTCTTGATGCAGCAGGTTGTCTTGGGCTAGTACTGCACTGGATATGTTCAACAATGGCCAGTTTTTCCCTCCAGCAAATTTTGCAATAGCACCGGCCATGTGCTCTCAATACATCTCAATTGGCCTTGAATATCTACTGGTTGTTCTCAAAAACCACATAGCAATATGATTAAGAAGAATTTCAACCGGTTGACAAAGTGCCTGGGGTTCTTGGATGGGCTCAATCTCCCAGTGTTGGTCTCAGATAATGATGATTAAGTGTTTTTGTTATGTTTTTATTTATACTACAGTGCCTGATTTTGCTTCCATCCACATTTAGCATTCAAAACACTTATTATGATGGATGGACATGCTCGCACTACTGCAGATGCATCCTGAATTTTGCGCCAGATGGGGCACTAATCCATTACATTCTCAATGCACCTGGTTCTTGGCATGATGCTGCGATAGCTGAACCGCTCTACTCAATGCTCCTGGATATTGGGTGATTAACAACACGGGATTCCCCCACACAGGCAAGCATCTGCAGAGCCAAAGCTTAGCCCCAGCCAAAAGGGGAGATTGGCTCCCTTTGACTCCTTGGTCTTATTCTTGGCTGAAACTACCCAACAAGCAGCTTGTCACAGCTTGGCAGGCTGCAGAGTGGGGGATGCACTCCATTCAAGGATCATTTGCCCAATTGAAGCTCCCACTCCCAGCAAACAATCACAATTATCAATGGAGGTTGCTGCAGTCACTTGGTTACACCAGCTACAATGCCAATCCATGGGTATAAATAAAACAGACAGTATATCAATCCATATGGAATGGAATCCATTGGTTGGGTAAGGGATTCTGCACCATGATTTTTGGCAACATTCAAAAAAATTCCATATCAGCCAATACTACAATGGCTGGTTGTAGCTATTCCATTTTTTTGACTTTATCACCCTTGCCTCTGTGTTTGTTTCTCTTTTGGTATTGAACTGTTCCAATTTTTTTTAAACACACTTGGTTTTTTTGGTCTATATCCCAGATCTGAATAGTTTTCTCATTTGTTTTTATATAATCATATTTATGATGATTCACAAAATATAAGAATCACTCCCATCTTGATAACTAAAAATAAAAAAAAGTTAGGGAAAAGGGAAGGAGAAAAATTTGCAAAGGACAAGAAGGAAAAACCCTCACAGAAAGTGAGGTGAAAAAAAACCTTCAACATCTATCACAACAAAAGCCAAAAGTCATCACATGAAATATATAAGCAAGAAAAAAAATCTAAAAAAATGAAAAGGTGAGCAATCAGAAAAAAAAACAGCAGAGTCATTCACCTTGCGCAGGAGGATTTTGTGCCATTCCAGAAGGTTGTTAGGAAGAGTTGGGGCCTGTTTGAGGTGGACCCATGTAAGAAGACATTCCCATCCCCATTAGACTGTTGAACATTGGGGATGGCTGACTATGATACATGTTATGCATTGGGTGGTGCATCTCAGCTCACATTTGAAGGAGATCAATCTTGCTGCGCAATCCTTGAAGCTTGATCATCAGGTTGGTCTTATCTGAATCAACGGTGGGCCAGCTACGCTAACTGTAGCGTTAGCATGGCGTAGCGCAGCAAAAATGCGCTACATTGTGGCGTAGCGTTAGCGAAAAATCCACCTTTCTGCGCTAACGCTACGCGCAAAGGGCACATGAGTGCGTTAGCTGTTAGCGTAGCGTTAGAGCAGAAAGTTGGAATTGCGCTAACGCTACGCGCTCAGGGCACAAAAAAGTGCCCGCTACGCCGCGCTAAAGCGCATTTTAGCGGTTTTTTTGCCTTTTTTGCCGCTAAAAGCGCTGTAGCGGGGCGCTAACACTAACCAGAAACAAGCCACCTGTTAGCGGCGCTACAGCATAGCGCCGGTAGCGGCACGCTAACACTACAGAAAAAAGGGCCTGTTTTAGGGCCGCTACGCCAACGCTAAGTGGCCCTTTAGCGTAGCGGCCCACCATTGTCTGAATGGAGCACCGTCTTTTCATCTTGAAGTTGGAGGATTTGCAATTTGATTCTGTCCTTCAACTGATGGTTCTATTTGGTCAACCAAGCTATATTTGCGTTGATATTATTTTGCAAATTGTCATTCTCATCCGTTAAAGGCCCAATGGTTGCATTAGCCTTTTGAAGGCAAGTAGCATAGAAATTGGTCATTGATTCCTCATGATGACAAGCCCGGCAATCAGTAGGGTCAAAAAAGCGCTCCAGATTCCCTTGGAGCCAATCATTGGCGTTGGAACCTCTGGCCTGGCAATGAGACGGAGTGATTGGTGAGTTACAATTATCCCGTCTGCCTGAATTGACCCAATCCACAGGAGGACTAGCAGAAGGCCCACAATGAGTTGGGGCAGTAAGTAGATTGTCTAGATTGTTTGTTACCCAAGGTTGTTGAATGAACTGTGGGACCTTGCTGATGCAACTCCCTTGGAAATTGATTCCTCACTCCTGCGGAATCATCCAAGCTAGACATTGAGATGTCACCATTGTATTGTGTTGGAGTCTGAGTTCCCTTGCCGTTGTTCCAGCCAAACTTGGTCAATTGAGAACTGATGTTGGCATCCTCATCATCACTAATTGATACTGAGGCACCCACCACATTTCTGAAATCAAACAAATCAAGAGTCAGCACATGAAGATTATACAAATTTTCAAGGGTAGGAGACACACCTTTCATTGTTGCTTTCAACCATATCTTTGGCATCAACCTTCTCATATGTTGAGCTCTACCACCTCCTTTGTCCCCCAGATGTAGTCCGGCAGTTCTATCTCACCCTTTGGTTTTTGGGCTTGGTGAAGGGCCTTGAATTTGCTCCTGATTGGTTCCAAATTGTGCAACACTTGTCCGTTATCTTCAGCATAGCAGTTGTAGATTTTGAGCACTTGCTCCCATTCTTGAGAACCCAAAGGCAGGACGCTCCTGACCGCTGCAACCAGTGCACACTGGTCTGCCTTACTGTATCCCTGAGAACCTGCTGCTTGGCCGTACCGCTTCTGGGGGGGCCTTGATTCAAGCAAGGAGTTGCTTGCGTGAGATAGAGACAAGTTGGTGCTGGGTTTGAAGGTATTTGTTTGCTGTGGAGTCGGATGCTGAGGCAGATCAACTTGCTGTTGAGTTGATTGAAAAGGTCTTGATTGTTTCATTTTGATGGTTCCAGGGATGTTGCTGAGCTATGAGTTTGTAGAGAATGGTTTGGGAAAGAATATCTAAAGGTTTAGATGAGGGATCTGGAAACCCTCCCGTAGATTTTAGCCCTTCAAAATCTAGGTTCTCAGGGGCTAAATCTGGATCTGCAGACCCCTGCAGAAGCAACAGGAAGTCCTCCAGTCATGAGGAACCCAATCAATAGACTCTGTATGTAGATACTTCAAAAAAAAAAAAAAAAAAAAAA